>JAANSO010000008.1:0-166322 GCA_036507315.1 Lepidocyrtus fimetarius | reverse complement strand
ATCTTAGAGGAAAAACACGTTTTACATTTTGTAGAGAAACATGGCTAGTGTCAGTAAAAATGAACTGATGTAATGCTGATTCCGAATCCTGTTAGATTTAAAGATTATGACCGGTTTTACACTGCGACAATAATTTTAAAACTAATTATTGTATGATTAAAGTACGTTTAGTTTTACACAGGGAAACATCGCAAAAGGGTTTAGAGCTCATTAAGGAAGTCTTTTTACGCATTCTACCCAGATAGAGAAAGTATTACTAGAGTAAGGAAATAAGAAAGCTGAAACAAAAACAAATTTAATAAAAAAGAACATAAAAATGATTTTCATTTTTAGGAGAGAAAGAATGGAGAAGGGAATCAGAAATATTGACTCATTTTAATAAACGTTCTTTTCTTTTTCAATAAAGCTTTTATCGTTTTATATGCACACAACTGTTGAGAGTCAGATAATAGCAAAAGCAGCAGCTTTCATATTAAACATTATTCGAGTTGTAAAAGTAGTAAATTAGGAAATGTCTGTGTTTGCATTGTAAAAACTTCTCTTTTTTTCTGGGAAAGGGATAGTGACAAATGCTAACCATCAAGTACCAATATAAATACTAGTAGGGTTAGTTCTCATATATTTAATATAAATTTGCTAGCAAACTTACTAAATTTAACAACTTTTAATACCTTAAATACATTTAAAGTTTAAAGTAAGCAACAAAAAGTAGCAATTGAGATGGGGAACAGTATTCAGTAACCCTTAAGAAAGTCTATTACTGAACAAAAATTATGTCAGGAACAGATGTGTACGCTGCCCTTGGCATTATAACTTCATTTTTTCTAGTAAATGACTAAGGCAATAATTTTCATTCGTGTGTTTTTTATGGAAAAATCGCCGTAAATTTAGATTTTTTTAAAGAAATCAAAATAAAAGTTTGTCGGTATGACAAAATCAACTTTCTGTAAACGACCATTAAGAAGGGCATTTTACAAGGAAATGGACGAAGAGAAGCTACAAAAAAGGGCTGCAAAACGAAATCTTTGTTTGAGTTTTTGATTGTTGCAATTTTTGGCAAGGAGTCTTTGTTTTCCTTTTTTACGGTTTCTAAGAATAAAATTTGTCTACTGATCCTTTGCTCCAATAAACTACTTTTTCGTGGTTTATTGTTAGGTAACTTTAAAAATAAAATGCGTATGAAGAAACGCAACGTCATTCTTTAAAGATTTGTAAATCTATGCAGAAAATAAAAGATAAAGGTTTTTGTTCGATTATTTTTTATTTTTTTACACAGTGAAAGGAATGCGCCTGTAGGTCTACGTTTTTTAGATATGCAGCAGCAACAGAGAAAGCAGCATAAGGCCCAGGAGTTAAAGAGTTGTTCAATATGGTAGAGAAGGAGAAAGTTTAGTGTTGTGGAAAAGGTTTTTTTATTAGAACTCCAACAGAATGCTCTTCTCAGCTCTCTCACAGACTCAATTTGGCAGTTTGAGAGAGCGGATGGGGATAAAAAACCTGCTTGTTCTCTTTTCCAGACGCACTTCTGAAAAAATAGAGAAAATAGTGGGCAAACTGTTGTGACATTTGTGGTGTGCTGGAACTCTGGAATACCATTCAAAAAATTAACCAACCGCTGAAAACTAACCGAAGGATGAAGAAAACCAAGAAATAGTTGAAAAGCAAGTTTTTTAGTCTTTTTGAACAGCATCTGCTCCTGATTCTGGCTCCGGCTGAGGCATTGTTGTGTCCTGGAGCACAGCCATTAAAAATCTGGATCAGATCTCGTCATTCTCAGTACAATTCCTGGCAAATGATTTTACAAATTATTCCAAGTGTGAAAGTGGGAATTGATAGTGGGAAAGTGAAGGAGAGAACTGGAGACAGCTCAATGAGGTGGAATGAAAACTGATTTTGCTCCTTTTTCCTCATCATCCTTGTCATAGACTCATTCTCTTATTCCACTTCCGAAAAAATATCTCAAAACAAAAACCACGTGAAAAAAGGTGTGTGGAAACAGCTTACGGCTTCATCCCTAAATGCTTTTCCCATTGACAATGAGTGACAGTTGACAAATTGACAGTGAAATCATTTCCATTTTATCCAGTTGATTCTCCCAAATGTACAACTTACTTTTCTCTAGTAAAAAAACGAAGCAATTTGTTCTTTGAAAAGCTTCCTTCACGTTCTATTTGTACAGAAGTTGTTTGGCAAATGTACAATTATTTTCTCTCTGGATTGACTTCCAACAGATGCCTAATAGAAAATATAAAGACGAGTATTAAAAACTTTATCCCGTGAGGAAAACAGGATAAGCTTACGATGTGTCCCACTTGAGAAGGGAAATCTTGTAGTCTCGTCACAAAACCGTCAGGGTTTGTATCATCAGAGTCTAAAAAATAATTAGCGTTATGGCCGTCAAGTGCAATTTTTTAAGATTATCCACTTGAATAGGGAATACCAAAGAAAGAGAACAATAAAGAACAAAAGAAAGCAACAAGCAGGAAGAAATAAGAGAAAGTTTACAAGAGAAAAAGCCAGTTTTTAAAAGTAGTTGGGAATAACTGAGTTGTAAACTTGTCCAGTGAGAAAGGCAAAGTTTTAAAAACTTTAAGGTGATGATTGCGTTATAGACTAAGTTTGAAAGTGGATATTCCCGCGTATTTTTTAAAAACTTTGCTAATCCCTTTCCTTCTTTTTTGCACACTTGTTAAATTATCCTTGTCCACCTTGCTCCTCCTCTTTCTTGAAATCTACCGAAGGGTTCAGCTCTTTCCTGAGAATACAAACAAACTTATCTTGATTATTTACATTGTCTCGTGAGAAGGAGATAAGCAATTGATAAGATTCAGAAAAGTTCTCAAATCTGTGTTTACTGCCGTTTTTAAAGCAAAAGTCGGCTCCGTACTTTCATAAAGTGCAAAAACTTTCCAATTTCCTGTCTCCAACATCAAAAATGACAATAAAAACTAGTGAAAAATAACTTGTGTATGACAACGCTCAAACTTTACTTTTTAACTAACTACTTTACACTTTCATCGTTGTTGTGGTGTGGAAGTGGACCTTAAGGAGGAAATGTTACGATTTTAACGACTTCAACTGCACTCCAGGAAAAAATATTTTTTTGGAGGGAAAATAGAAACAAGTTTAACTGCTGCTTAGTCAGCTGATAAGTTTTAACGAGATTTGGAGAATTATTTTGATGATCTGAAGGAGCGCAAATATTACAGAATATTTAAAATAACAATTTTTATCTTTATTGCTGGCCATTTAGGTTTAGTACGTATTAAAAAGTAGCATCATTTTTAAAGGTAAGTACAAAACTGTTTTACTACAGCGTTTTACTTAATTGCAATGTAATATAAGTAACTAAATTCCCTAACTTAATTAAACTCGCGTAAGGAGTATCAGCTGACTAAATCCCAGGGTAAACTTTAGAGAAAATTTTTGTAACGGTGTAAAAATGAAAAAGGTTAACTGTCAAGGGATGTAAATTTCAATTGACTTTTCAGCTTTTTTCACATTTTTTTGCAAAAACATGTTGAAAACATGCAAAAAGTTTTAAAAAACTGCTCATCCTTGTTCACTATTCCCATTCGTTAAGTTTGTACCTTTTTAAATTAGAAAAAAACTTGGGTAAATGCGCTAGAGCAATAATTGCGAAGCTCTCATGTGATTTGGGGTTTTTGCAATTTTTTCCAAAACTTTTTAAAAATTAAGTAAACAAGTTTTTCTTCCTTTCAAGTAGCTTTTGCTTTAGTGGTAAAAGCCACAACAAAGTTTTGGAGTCGACAATAGTGGAGGTTGGAGGAGGGAGGAAACCGAGGTCAAATATTTTAACAAAAGCCGCAATCCTTCTCTGTGCTAATTACAGTGTTAATCTCGTAAACTACTAAAGTTTTGCCGAAAGAGGATTAATTACACAAAAGGTTTTGTGTTCTAAAAACATATTAAAAACTGGTTTAAGTACTCTTGACCTTGATAAAAATAAGGACGGTTGTTAAAATTGGATTTGGGGCAAGAAGAAAATAGTTAAATAATAGTTAAATAAGATTTTATCGTTTTATTCGTTTTTCTCGCAAGTTTTTACGAGAAAAAAGTTTTGCTTTGTGGTGTGGTTTCTAACATGAAACAGCTTTTTACTGTTTTCACTTTGATTAGTTTAATTTGTTTGGCGCCAAACACAAAAAACGCGTTTTAAATATAAGGATTATTATGCAAGTGGAGTAATTCTGGATTACGTAAGTTTTGTGGTGTTGAGGAACACAAGATGGATGATGAATAGAAAGGAAATGAAAGAAAGAAAACCTCTTGTACAAATGATTTTACAAGAGAAAGTTATTTCTAAGTAAATAGTGGTTCCATCAAGTCAACAAGCTCATTCATTTTCTTTCCTAAAGTGCAACTTTCTTTGGAACCATCCTCGTGGAAAATGATGGGATGGATGAAGAATGGAGACAAGTTTTTCCGCATTTTTCAGTAATGTGATAGTTAAAAGAAAGTGAAAGTATTGGGTTTCCCACTCTTTTCTAGACGCTTGTTGAGCTTTCTATCTAGGCATTTCTCTGTGTTTGTTCCTGCCATAAATCTACAGATTCCAGGGAATGATGTAGACCCCTGGCCTGGTAAACCTGGGGAAAAGCAAGGATCACATGATCCCAAACCTTGTTTTCTATTTCTACAAAATCGGCGTCTCTCGTTTTCAAAATCTGAGGATCTAAAATACTTTCAAAAATATTTTTGACATTGTTAAATGCATTATGATGTAAAATACGCATTTCCCACTGGTTTTTAAACGATCATCCGCCCACCTTTTTTGCAGGAAATGAAATAAAAACCCGCAAGTGAAAACCCTTGTAAATAATACAAGGGAAAATCTTAAGGCGAAACCAACAAGAAGCCAAGGATTGTAGCTTTTTTACCCTCATAATTCCATCCTTATCCTGGTTTCTGTCACCAGACTTTTCCCTCCTCCAAAAAAAAACATATTATCGTAAATACTAAACAGGATATGTGGACGGAAAGTGTTCCAACAAAAAATCTCGCTTCGTAAAAAAGTCTCCCTGCTCTTTTCGTAGTTTTCCTTTTGTGACTCCCAAACCGTCGTTGTTGTGGTTCAGGCTACCTTTTTTACCCACATGTGTTGATGATTTTTTTCTAAGCAACAGCCGCTGCAAGAGAAAAACGGAGAAAGTTGTAAGAAAACAGATGATGAGATGATGGTGAGAGAGATTAAGAGCTAAATCTAAAGAGAGATCAAGTAAATACCGTCCTCGTCGTTATGATTGTGAATACGTCCCTGCTACATATTTTGTCTTCAACTTTGTCAATTTAGCGCCACAACAAACTCGCAGGACAACACTCGCCAATTTAACCGTCATTTTCTTTATTTATCTCATTCTCCCTAAAACATCTGCCTAGAACAACCTAGATAAAAAGAAATTCAAGACATAGAAAAAGAATGTTGGGAAACAACTGTTGAGAAAAAATATCTAAAAAACAAAGAAAGAAAAGCATAAAAGTTCACGGATCCAGAGACAAAATTTATTGCTGTGCATTAACAATTTTTTGCGCACCATAACAAAGATAGGAGAAAGAAACCTTATAAAAAAGCTTAAGTTTTATAAGAAAAGGAAAAATCGTTGGAGAAAACATAATAATGTAGTAATCATGCTATTAAGCTTCATCATCATCAGCCACATGTTCTGCTGTAGTCGCCTCTACTCATAGCATTACTGCCACTAGCATTATCTTCGCTGATGATGATTTATATTAACTTTCCCTTTTCTTTCTGCTACTATATGCGGCTCTTTTAAACTTGTGAAAATTGTCGTTTTCTTCTTGATCGAGCTCGGTAGGCACACAACACAATCAGACTTCCAAGGTTTTAGTGATTGTCTTACAAATTGAAGGTTGGAAAGGATGATGATGGCTGATACGGTCTCATTGGAAAGGAATGCTCAGGACGTGTTAAGATCTTTAAATGAACGACAATGAATGATAGTATGGGACATGGCGTATCCAATTTTGTACGTGATCTTGCAATCTTAATTAATGAAAAAGGCTTAACAATTTTGGAACTTTAGCATCTAACTGGCTTAAACAAGCATAGTCTTGTGTTTAGCTTTGGGGCTAAAAGTGACAGTTTTAAAGGGAAATTATCATTTTTGTCAAAAGTCAACTCTTTCTTTGCTGCAGTTGGCTTTGGTGATAACTACCAGGGTAATTAATCTTAATGAAAAAACCGTGGCTTTCATCTTCTTTTTAGTTAATTATACACTAGAATAAATAGTTCATACTAGGATGATTTATTTTTAGAAAAAAAGATAAAAAAAGTTGTAATTACTTCACATTTTTCACACTAAGAAAACAGCATTTAACACAAAAGTTTACAATTTACGTCTTAATAGAATAAATTGGAGGGAAAAACTAGGCTAACGCAATTAATAAAATGTCTGGAGGGGGAAATTCTGCAGAATTTTTACAAGTTTTGAAAAATATGAAGGGGAGAACTTGACTAGGAAACACCCCGAGAGTTGTAATGAACTAGGGTAAAAACGATTTATTAAGTAAACACTTTAATAAACTCGGCCAATCAAGAGATTTAATGAAGTTGATGAAGAAGATGAAGCAACAAGCCCTTCTGGTTTTATGAAAAAACAAGTTGTGTGAGGAGATTACTTATAAAATATGATTTTATGACGGGGTTTTCATCTTCAAAGGTTTTTTAAACACCAGATGGAACGCTATTTACTGCATTGCGTGTTTTCTCCCATAGTTCTTCTTTTATCCCCACTGAAAGAGGCTCAGAAAAGATAAAAACTTGTTTTGATTTTTGAAGAAAAGGATGAAAAAGGTGTTTTTGGGGAAATTGTACAGCCGTGGGAAAATTAGTATGCTGGGCAACCCACCGATTTCCTGTAAAAGGAAAAATTGCGTCATTTCTAGAAGGATACCTTCCAAAGGGGAAATCTTCCTTTGGGAATAATATTTTGTATGATAAGAATGTGATAATTTCGCAATTGGAAATGATTCCTGACGTTTAATTTTCTTAAGTTTGACAAAAACAAAGAAATATTGCGAAAATCTTATTCGTTATTTATTACTGAAAGGAAGAAATAATTTGTTTTTGTTATTCAGGAACGTGAAGATGTACAGCGTGGTGAGTCATCTGTATTCCAGACCGCAACGTCAAAAAAAGGCGATAAATAAAGCTCGCCGCCAGGATCTTTCTTGTCCTTCAAGACTGATTGGATACATAAGGAAAAGATTCAACCAAGACAAAGCAGGAAGTGGAGGTTAGTTCAAAACCGCTTTCTAAAATACTAAGCTTGATGCTCATTTTCTATTAATTAAAAATTTTTCATTAGTTTCTCATTAGTAAAGTTAATCAGAAATCTTTCAAGTTTTATTAACAAAAGGTTTTAAATCTTCCTTTTATTAAAATAAGGAATTAAAACACAAAATAGATTCTTAATAATTATCTTGTAGCATTTTCTTTTTTTATCTCCGTGAACAAAAAGAAAGCCTTGCAGTCATCATAATAATCATTACAGGGGAAATGTAAAGCTTTCCACATCATCAACTTTTTAAGCTACCTTTCTTTTGTCTCAAATCTTCGGGTCAGAGTAAGGTTGAACAACATCAGTCCGCGAACGACTCGTTTTCACAGTTAAGTCACAAATCATTGAAGACTGGCTTAATTAAAGGAAAATTTAAAAAATATATTTGGTAGCTTTCATTGTTTATATGCATTGATTACTATTCAGTTACTATTACTATTAGAAACATGATGCAAAAGTTTAACCTTACTTTGACCCTTACATCATCATTTCCATAACTACATTTGTCTCTGCTTCCTTAACAAGCAAAAACGTTGAGCTTCCCATTATATTCCTTGTCTCAATTCTTTTCATCTTTTTCTGTCCGCATCGCCAGCTCATTTCATTTAAAGGTGGCTTAAAAGATCCTTTTCAACTTTTTCTCATCAAACCGCGGGTTTTTTGTACCTGCGGAATAAAACATGAAAGCCACTTCCACTTCGCCACTCTTCTTCCCTTTTCATTCTAAAAAGTCATCCTTTTTTTAAAACGAAAGTGCAAATCCACGTCTTGAATGACAAAATAGAGAAGAATGAGAAAAAGCTTTTTAAAAGAGAATCCTGTTCAAATTAACTTAAGAAACCTTTCACGTCGCATATGATGAGTAAGGACGAGGATGACTGTATGGATTAGGCGACACCTTCCTTTTTACTTGATTACGCTTTAAAAAAACTTCAAAAGAATAAAAACTCGCGTTTTTATTTAAATTTCAATGTGCTTTTGCATAATTTAGAAAATAACGTTTGAAAGTTAACTCCAAATGACCACTTCCCTTAAATTGCAAATGTGCGTGGGTTTAAATTGTTTATTTTTGCATCAGGTGATTGCTTCTTTTTTGAGGGGTCTATAGTGCGTTATGTAAATAAAAGCTATTGTTATTATCTTCCTTATCTCCCAACCATAACCAACCAATGGTAATTGCAATAGTAATAAAAGTCTGTAAATGACTGCGTACAGCTACTATCTCGAATGGACAACCCTGCTATTCACTATTGAACTTGTTTTCTTTTGTTTATCATTTTGTAAGACAGACGGACAGACTAACGCGGTACAAAGCATTACTCCTACATCTACATAAAGACCATTATGAATATACCAATTTTAGTTTGCCATCCCTACCACTTCATACCGCATTGTTATGTTTGTGTGTTCCACTCAAATTGTTGCGCATATAAAATCTTCATCTTTTCCCTCATTTTCTGCTTACAAATATCCCTTACCCTGAAGGAAGAAGATAGGAAAAGTTAAATTCTGCTGACTTTCGAGATGTACACTTTTGCATATCTTTGTAGTCCTAAGGCAAAATGTTGCGTACAACTTTCACTCTTGGAACGTTTATAATGATCATTTCTATAACGAAAATAGGCCAAAGTTATGCTGTTTTCCCTTATTTTACATTTTCCACAAAATAAAAACCAAATGGAGGAAAACATCTTTTTTGCATGCGTGAGCAGTATTTTTCCAAAAACAGATTATGTAACTTGAGGAAAAAATACTTTAAGATGTTGGGAACATCATCATCATACTCATTCATCTTTCTTTCCACGGCTTTTGTTTACAAACACCCGGGTATCCAAGGAAAAAGCTTAAAAGTTAAAGAGAAAAACAAGATTTTTTTTCTTTCATTGTTCCACTCCACTTGTTCTGCCCATTTAATACGAAGAGGATTTTTAAACACCGGCTTCCAGATTTTTGCCTCTTATTTCTCAACTTTCCAAATTCTCTTTCCCACAATGAGTAAAGATCAAGAAGGACATTTCTTGAAGCTCTCCAGTTAGAAATGTATGCCCTCTGGATTTGAAAATAGCAAATTTAGTTAACTTGAAATCTTGTTCGTTATCTGTTACAATAAAATATGACATCTGGCACTGAAAATGTTGAAATCGATCCTCTTTCTATGTGTGATTCCAGATGGTTTACAAAGGAACAGCTTGAAAACTGCAATTGTGCTTGGAAATTGTTTTTTAAACGGAGAATTACAAATTTTGTCAAATATTGGCACGGGAAAGATGTAGAAACATTTTAATAAATTGCGTTATTATTGCATAATATCAATTTGGATAAATTAATCGCGAAGAATTCTCTTTGAAACAAAATTTGTTTATAGAGGAATGCAAAAGGGGAAGAATAGGAGAAAGTAAAGAGGGTTTTTTCCAACAAAACGTGGTTGTTATATACTTGAATAAATTTGCAATTCGTGACTTGACTTGATAAGGGGAAAGTGTGCTCTTGTAAGGTTTATTTACCAACATCGTCGTTATTGAACACTGTTTCCTCCATTTGTTTTCTAATTCATGGAACAATATTTTTTACTCAGATCTGTTCCGCTTGTTCTAGTTTCTTATCATCCACGGGCTTTTCCCGAAGCCTCGAAGAATTTTTTCGATGAAATAAAAGTATTTGTTGGCATTTAAGGATTTGTTTTGGAACAAAGTGTGAATTGCCAGCGTGAGACCCACTCCAACCTATCAACTGTTTTAAAGTTGGCGCGGAATTGTGTGAAATTCATCATAATTGGAATACAATTCGCCAAAGTATTTATTCTAAATTATTACGTAATTTTTAATCCGTTCCAGTTGTTAATCTTCTTTTTCTGGAATCTATAAATCCTTTCAGGTTTTTCTATGAAATTCCCGAGGCTGATTGATATTGCTATTGGATTCTCCTTCAAACAAATCACCTTTTCAATGTTGTATTTACTTGAAAGCATTTTTTGTGTCAATATTTACACCAAATTGGTTTTATTTTCTGCCATTTCTTATGAATAGGTAAACCAAACAGGGTTTGACATGTTGATGGTTTCAGGCCTATTTTCTTTCCCATTTTCAATATTTATTTTCCCAAATAATAGAATTCTTTTTCGTTATTGATTGGTCAACATAAATCCAGTCTTGTAGAATTGACAAGGGGAATGTCCTGTCAGCTGTACAAGATTTTTCTCTAACGGTCAAATCAATGGTTTTTATTATCCGTCAAAATGTCAGTCAAATAGTTTAAAACACATTCAAAAGTATTTTTAAAGCGTGAAATTCTTCCGAAAATATATTTGACATAAAATTTTGACTATTTTCCCGCCAATTCTGTTCCGGTTTTGAGAATAAGTGGGGCAACTTAAAGCTTCTTAAATGTTTTTGGCACGACTCACCCACTCAAAAAGATTATGGAAATGGTGATGATGGTTGAGTCTGATCGAGAAAAGTATGATCGAGTGATTCAAAGTTTATTTGAGGAAATGGAAAAGCTCATCTGTCTCGTCTTTTACAATTTTATCGTTTTAAATATAAATACTTGTAAAATAGAGTGTTCTGGGATTTTAGATTAAATTGAGAGATTGTGCTTCTATTGTCAATCATTGTATAAAAATGCTGAATTTTTAAGTGCTTTCACTCAAATCATTAATTAACTCAATTATTACTAGCAGCAATTTTAGAAACCGATAATTAATCTTTATTGTATTAAGTACCGTGTAAAATACTCGATTTTTCTGGAAAATAATTCTTTTATATGAAAGAAGATTATTTTTCGTAAAAATACTATTTTTAAAGATAAACCTCCCTACTTTATTTCCACGTGTAAAAATCCTACAATCTCATATTTTTAGAAGATTTTATATTTTGCACCTAAAATCAGCTTACCTTTGCATGAGAGAACAATTTTAAGCTTTTGTCACCGAAAAAACCGTCGCTAATGTTTATTTAGGTGGAAGGATTTGTTTCAAAAGTGGTACAAACGTGCATTGAAGAGAATGTATAAAAAAAAACACAATTAATGTAATCGTAATGGATGGGGTAGCTTTCTTCGTATCTATGTACGATCTGAGAAAAGGAGAAAAAGTTTTTTAAAAGAGGGAGACGAGAACAAAGCCAAAATTCAGGTTGTTTCCGCTCCCTGAAAATTATAGCTTAATAATTCAGTTTGTCGTGTCGTTGCACAAAAATGACATGGAAAAAAGGGGAATCCGTGCCAATGACTGGGAAGTTGAAGCCAGAGTAGAAAAGAAGCTTTTTTGTAGATAAAAAAACGTGTGAAAGTCGTTTTTGGCTCATATTAAAATATCTGACGACTTTCTCTCTCAGTTTCTTCGCTGATTGCGAATGTGTATCAGTTTTGTAAATGCTTTTTTCTTTGAAGTTTGTTCAGGAAGAGCAAGCAGACGGTAATTTATGAGCAGCCACAATTTTTTTCACTGGGTTGCTCTTTTTCTAATGCCTTCCTGTATTGAAAAAAATTGAAATAAAAATGTAAATAAACATGTTCCAAACTTCCTCTGGAAAAATCTGCTTTTCCTTTTTGGAATATCTTGAAATATGAGGAAAACCTGTGTTTACGAATTTTTTAAATCAACAACGATAAATGATATAATATGCTGCCAGAGATGTTAACCGTTAACCGTTTACAAAAACCGTTTGTATCGCTATCCTGTTGATAATGTTAAGTAATGGTGGTTAGAATTGTCTAAAAAGAAGTAAAGCCGCATAGCAATAATAGGTTCGATTGTTAACAGTAACCAGGTTTAGAGATGCGGTTGTTACGGTTACGGTTACCTAACATGGCATCCCTATTTAAAACAAGCGAAACTATGTAAATAAAAGAAAGTATAAAAATAACAGTTTTTACAGTTATCGTATGAATTGTAGTATTTGACGTTTGGGAAAAAAGGAGGAAAATGAAATTGAAAGGAGCAACAAATAAAAAGGTTGTTTTTTATCATCTCAATTTTATTGCTTCAACTTCCTCAAAGGTTGTTTGGGGCAAAATAAGAAAGTTGCCAAGCAAGGCTGCTGTTTGTAATTTTGTATGATAATAGTTTCCAGACAGTTTTTTTTTTGCATATTCTCGCACAATTCATAAAACGTCTCCCAATGCGTTCCTGTCCATTCCCATCACACTTTACTGTCCGCATTAACTTCTTCATAGGACTTGTTACAAAAAAAATGTCCAAAAATAAACATTCAGTTTCTATTTATGATGTAATACTTATCTCCATGGCAAGTTGCATTCCGTTCCATTCCCTGAATAAAACAGGAAAATGGCACAGATGAACAAGAATATTTCACAAAATTTACTCCTTTTTGTCAATTCCTCTCTACATTTTGGGGAACACAGTTGAAATGGGAATTTGTACGCAAAAAGAGGAAGTTGGAGAAAGAGTGAAAGCCCGCCAGCAGGATTTTACTGTTTCTGCCTCATAAAATGTATTATTCTCACTCTTTTCAACTGTTTTGTTCAAAAAGATGATAATGCGTTGTGACGATCCTTTTTAAATATTTTAATACTTCCAACATTTCAATTGAAACAGTTGAAAAACCAGCATGAGACTTAATTTTCCTTGCAGGAGTAAATGAGAAATGTGAAGCAAGTGTAAAATGGCAAAAACAAACACAGACTCAAATCTTGTTTACTAATTTATTTCAAACACAATAGGATTCTCTGTAAAGTGCAGAAAATACATTAAATTTTGTAAATTTTCATTGTACACACACACTGTACTGGAAACTTTTGCGCTAGCCCACTTTCTACAATTTTAAATTCTGCAATTGTCGTTTTTTATTACAATTAAAATTCTACAAACTTCAAATAATCTTTTTTATAAGTTTTATAAAAATCCCGCGTTTTTACAAAGTTCTATGTAGTCTTGTAATTTAAAAAAGGATAATGAACAGATAATAAAATCTTTTTCACCCGTTTCACTGTCATCATCGCGATTTGAATTATTTTAACAAGATTAAAAAAGAGGTGGATTTGAGAGAAAGTGTGATCGGAAATGTTAAGAAACATCTGCAAATCCTTCACACTCCTCTCTCAAGTGAAAATATTGAGGGAATCACTCTCCCCCTTTCACTCACTTTCACTCCTGTCAAATAACGCTAAAATGGTTCTTTATCTACCTCTTTTCCAATCTTGTGATGTTTCCGCTGCTGTTGCCGTTTTGCAAGTCTTTTTTAAACTTTTCCTTCAACTTCAATCTCTGCCATTGTAAAAGATTTTGTCGTATAAAGTTTCAAAAACCAGTGAAAACGTCTTTTTTTAAATTTCACGCCCTCTCACTCAATCCAATCTGGCAGTTTACAAATTCAGAAAGAGCGTAAAAGAGAAAGTTTATGAATAAATCTGACATTATAACGGCCGTCGTCCTCCAATTGTTATTCATACAGTTCCTTTTGAGAGTTTCCAAGGTAACGCAGATGCAATAATATTGTCAATTACAAAGGCTGTCAGCTGTTAAACAGTTGCTGTCGGGCGTTGACTACCTCAATGATTTTTTAAGATTTTTTTCTCGCAATCAAGCTAACAGGAAAAAACCGCATCAATCGGCATAAAATGTGGTTGCCCTTGAAGTCTATTACAGAAGTATCCGGTAAATTCTAGTTTTTCCGAATATATCACAATTTCGTTAAAAAAACTTGAATATTTCATGAACTCTCGATTTTATTCTGCTCTTTAAGGGAAATTGATGAGATGGGATGGTGAGAATGGGGAAATGACAGGAAACTTCCTCAACTTTCTCTGGGCGGGTATATAAAACAGGAAAAAAAGAGAATAAATTGCTCTGGCTGAACTCACTTTTGATTCCCATTCTCACACCGATTGATTTTCTTTAGTAATTGAAAGAATACTTTTGCGTCAATTCTTTTTATCAAAGACATGGACAAGGAAAGGGAGTGGAGTTTAGTAAAGTTTTTTATGAGGTTGAAACATGAATATTAAATGTCTTCATTTGTTTGATGGAGAGAAATTTAAACCTAGATTTTCACAAATGTTACGTAATTTCTTGCATTTTAAAGATTGCTGTATACAAATTGCACTTTAACAAGCGGTTACATTTATAAAATTCTACAGTGAATCGCTATTTGAATAAAACCTGTAAATGATTTAGAATTCATCTTGCTTTGGAGATGTGCATCGTTGCATCGCTTATCTTTAAAATAACAACTTTCTCAAAATCAATACCAAACCATGAAACTTATTTTTATCCGGAGCATTTTCTATCTTTTTGTATTGCGCAATTTTTGTTGCCAAATAGGTTATCTACCTTTGGAACCTCACGTTTCTGAGACGTTTCTTTTTATTTTAGCTGATTGTGCAGTTCAACTGAAAATTTTACAAAATACCAATTCGTTTTGAAACTTATCCGGGTCAAAAAATTTAAAGATGATGATGCAATGCAGTGGAGCGGATAAAGCGGATTGCATAATATTGCTTCTCTTAAGCAAACCTTGAGTAATAGCGTGAAAGATCTGAAACAGGGTCAACAGTGCTTTTTACTATTTTGCATTAAATTTTCCTTTTTTAATATTTTTGAAGTGTCGAGGGTTATTTTGCTGCTGGTGTAGTTTCAAAGATAAATCATTAAAATTGAAAACATTTTTCATTTAAATCACTTCATATTTTTCTTTTTGCTATTTTCCATTTCATCCAGTCATTTTTTATCAGAGATTGATAGCTTTTTTTGTGCATAGCTCTGCATGGCTTAAACATGTTGGAAACAAGAAATATTGACAAAAGTAAGCAGTGCTGCTGCTGAAGCTATGCAGAAATTTATTAATTTTAACAGAACATTTACCCCATCAAGTGAGTTTATAGTTCCCGCCAGTCTCTTTAAAGTTTTGAGCAAAGTAAGCGATTTTTTATTACTTTTGGGGAATAGATTTATTACGCAAGTTTTAGTTTAATTAAAAATCGAATAAAAAGAGCTTTGTCTTTCTTTCCGGTTTCTTTCTCCATCTGGGAAACCGTCTTGTAAACCTTTCACTATTTCCCAGGTTGATTCCCACTTTTCCCGGAGAGGGGCGCTCACGAGAGAAAGTGAAGAGAAAGGAAAAATTCCTTTTCTTTTCATAACCTGCAATTTTTTCTATTTTTGTCACAGCCCGCTGTAGCTTTTTCCAAGCTTCCGTAATAATACCTTTTTTGTTAAATTATCTCGTTTCGTTAAAAGCGAGGATTCAGGTATTCTAATGCGGCTTACAAAAACCTACAATCTAATAGAAATAGTAATCAAGCTTAAATATTTGACAAGAAGGACAAAAGAGGGATATTTACGAAAATAATCAATGAACAAAGCTTAGTTAGTCTCTTACATAACTGTCATATTTTTTCCTAAAAAAGACAATAAAAAATGATTTATTAACCTTATCCAAATGAGACAAGAGCCCTGTAGCCTTGCGGCTTATGCCTTCCTCGTAATAAGAACAAACAAGAGATTATTGCAAAAACACGCAAATAATAGGAAAAAACCGGAGTTGTTTTGCGAAATTTACAAAGCTTTTTCATGGGAAAGTCATTAATCAATTTCAGACATGAAGAGAAAAAAATTCAGCCACCTGCCGTCAACTTTAATAATAATTATGAAGGTATTATTCCAGAGCGGAAGAGGGGAAAGTAAAATTAGAATTTATTAAGAATCCGTTTGACTAATTCCGACAAAGAAAACTAGCAGAATCCATGCAATTTCACCTACCTTTTGAATTTCATGATTTACAAGGATTATATTCCGGGATTATTCCGTAATTTGTCTTCATTAATATGTTTATTAATTTTAAGCAACAATAGCAAAAACCTTGTGTATGAGAACAAAGCGGGTTATTTGCAGAAATTCATCAACTTTGCCCACGCTAATGAGTTTGCCGTAACCTGTGCCAACGTGTTATTGCGCAATATTCATTTAAGAAAATGGAAATCTTACAAGTTTATGTCAAAATTAAGGAAAAAGTTGTTTTTCTTGCTAAAACTTTCAAGTTGACAACTTCTGGAGCTGTTCTTACTCTTTCGGTGCATTGACAGGTAAAGCAATGAAGTTGCTATTTTTTCATGAAAAGCATAGTTCGGCTTCTCTGGCATAACCAGAAAAAGTTTCGGAGAGTGAACAAGAAATAAAATTATTTTTTAGGGAAGAAGAACGAGCAAAAGGATTTTTATTATTCTGGGAAATTCAAGAGAAAGCCAAGGGAATATGTGATCTACTTAAAAATTCTACGGTGAAGATCAAACATGTAAGATTGGCGAAATTATTTTTGCAGATTTGCAGAAAATTACGAGGGATTTTGATGACATTTTCTTTAAAAGTAATGGTAAAGGGAGAAGATTAGAGAAGAGCCGTTAAGAAAAGGGAAAAATCGCGAGATGTAAAGCCACTTGACGGTTTTCAGTCTTTGAGAAGCTCTTGGGGGTTTTCAGGTTTTTAGCTCATTTTTCCTTCTCCCCGGGAATTTTAAGATACGTCAGTAATGGATATTATTATCATTAGAGGATTTCATTGTGAATCCGCAGCTGGTTACAAACCTCTACCCATTAGGTTTAAGTAGGTGCTTAATTGCTTCACTCTCAGGTGGATCCGCTCCTTTCCACTGGTTAAGCACTCCTGGGTTTCTACTAATGATCCAGCGCTTTCCACCACGAGGCTTTAGTCCTTTCACCGTGATTATGATATATGGAAGGCGTGATGATGATGAGAAAGACATTCCATTAGTACTGGAAGTAGTTTAGATTATTTAAATTTTAAAATTTGTATTTTTAGAAAAATGTTTTATCCAAAATGTAAAGTCGTTATGTATATTTTAAGTATAATATGAGCCATTTTGAGTGATGACACGTAGTTGGCTCACGAAAAACGGATATATGATTTTAGCCAGGTGTAGAAAAACCGGTTCTCATTTTTGAAAATTTTAGTTTTTATTTTGTCTTATATAAAATGAGGTATCCCTCTTCCGTTTAAAAATGATCTGTCCGTTTTTCCAGAGCTACCACCTTAAATTTCAAATTTATAAATTTCTTTCAAAATGCATTACGTTAGTAGCTGAGGCTGATGAGTAAGTGGATTACCGGAAATAAGGGAACTTCATTCCATCTCCTCCTCCTCTCAAAGGATCGTTATCTTCATTTAAGTTCCTTTTAAAACGTTGCTTTTTACTCTCCTTCTGTTCCCTAGTGCCCCACTCCTCCTCCGGTCGTGTGTGGCAAAGCGATGTTATTATTTTACCTACAGTATTGATTTTCCTGAGGTGAATGAGTCGAAATGGCTGTGTAATGTATTCCACCTCCTCAAAAGTTCCCTTTTTTGAGGGTTTTACAAGAAAAGAGAACAGATCCCTAGAGTCCCTCAGTCCCACGTCTCAAATTAAATTTTTGTCTCAAAAGTATGATGGAATAGGAGGATGATGCTCGTGAATGTGTCCATTCACTCAGAAACCTCCTCCACTCTTCCGGTAAAATATTTTATGGTCCCAGTCCTCCTATTCTCTTTACTGTTCTACCTTTCTCGTTTATTTACATGGTTTCTGCTTTCATTTGTCATGGATGAACGGAAATGTTGAAAATTATGAGGATTTCGCTCAAAATGATTCATTTCGGGAAAGGATAGCGTATCAAGTTCTCTATTCATTGTTTTAATATTTTTTGCAAAGGTAAACAAAAGTGTCTTTTTGAATTTTTAAACGGAAATTGTTTTGCAAAAGAGGACAAATCCAAAAATTGCTCTGGGTCTGACTGTTGAATGATTGTGGTTTTGACAGTTATCAATTTAGATAACGAACGGTTATTTCCACTTGAATGGATTTGACAGGTTGACTATGCTAAATTGTGAATTGGAAGAAGGCTCAAGAGACAATTGACTTTGAGAGAGCTCCATTGTAATTCTATTTTGAGAAAAAGTTATATTTGGAAATAAATCAGTTTCCCTTCTTAAATTAGCTTGGGAATACCAAAAGTTTCTAATTTTATACAATTTATTTTTAGAGTTGATCAAATCTATTGTCAAGTAAATGAGTAATGGAGAAAGTTACTTTGTAGGTAAAATTGGAAACTTTATATTGGATGTTGTGTAGCAAGTTTAGAAAGAGAAGCAATCAAGGCTGTTTCTCTTTAGTTTAGAGGGGAGAGGAGGAAAGATTATGCAGTTAAAGAGAAAAGGAAAAATTGGATTAAAAAGTCAACGAAAGCCGTGCTTTCCCCAGTTTTATCCAAGGCTTGCTTCAATGAGCAAATATTGGGTTTTGAAATTGAGATCAGTTTCCCCCTTTAAAACAGACAGTTTCTTTATTTCTCACTGACGAGGAAATGCATCCTGTACTAAATGACGTTAATTAAAAGTATGATTAGCATATGAGCCTATGGGGAACTTTTTATGCAAATGAGGTAACGCAGTAATTACCGTTTTTCTCGTAATTTGTATAAAATACATTTAATTAACTCAACTGCATAGTAATTTTATTTAGTACCGCCAGCGTTTCCTCGTAAGTGTGCAAGGTTGGAAGATGAAAGCTGGAGGGAGGCACTGAACTGTTTCTTTTTTCTTCCATCACCACCACCAAAGAGAGAGGTAAAAATGGACCTTTGGGAAATATTAACATGTGTGAATTTGAATTGTTTTGCAAAAAGTTTTCCCTTTTCTCTAGAGCGATTACATAAAAGAACCCTTTGCAATAGGTTTCTCTTCTATAAAAAGAGTCCCAAGGTAACTTTCTCCTTAGCCTTGCCTCATCAATCCTCCCAGCTATTTTCACTGATAAGAAGAAAAGTTTCATCAGAAATAGTATCCTTTAAAGATTCTTTTGAACTCTGAGCAGGATTTCTTCAACAATTCCATTTTCTGTTAGTTCTATGAAATGCAGCAAATTTTTTTGACCAGCTTCAACGTCATCAACACGGTTTAAAAAATGAAAGAACACCCAGAAAATCACATCCAGCGTGTATTTTATTACGTAATTTTATAGAAATTAAAGCGAAAAATAAATTTAACTAGCTTGATTTTTCTTAAATATGTAATATTTTCCCTCGTAACTTGTTCATTACTCGTTGATCTTGAGAAGAATGTTTTTCTCTCACAGCGGGAGAGCTCTCATGGGAAACGGGTGTTAAAATAATTTCCTTGTACGAAATCTCTATGAAATAGCGCATTAGCGAAGTGCAACGTTTTCAAAAATATTGCGTAATGTTTACATTATACGTCTGCAATACAATATGCTCAGACACAGCAGATACACTGGTTTTTTCCTATTACACGACAAAGAATGAATTTTATGTAAAAAACTCCATCCCAGTGGATAAGAAAAGTTGAAGATGTATCTTTGCATTTTATTTTACAAGGGGAAAGGGACTAGTTTTAAAACAAGAGAACAATGAGGAAGAGTTTAAGAAAAAATGGCGCAGTCTGCTTCAACATCATCTTAAACTTTGCAATCCTTCTTCTACATTTTGGAGGAAAAAGATTGATGATTTTTACTATTTTTAAAGGGAAATAATCACACAATTGTTTTCAAGTAGGGACTTTCCCTCATCTTGAGAAAAATTATTCGTAAAGGAAAAACGGCGCGAAAGTCCTTTTCATCATGTTTTATCTCACCTCCTTAATCTTTTAAAGTGTCGTCCAAAAAGTCACCTTGTAAAAGAAATTTCTCCAAAAATGGAGCAGAAGAAGGGGGCCAAAAAGTGAAGAAGAGGAAAGGATATTTTTTCAAAATGGTACTTCACCCGTTTTTTTTGTTTGCTCGTTTTTTATCCTTTCATTTTAAAGCTGAGGAAAAAGGAAATTGAAAAATAAAGAGATCTTCATCTCCTTCCTGTCCATCTACTTTTTATCATCATGAGTGTAGCTAAAGCTTAGCATAATAATTTCAACGTAATTCCACCCACTCCCGTTTTGCAGGCACCCGTGTTTCCCACTCTGCAAACAAAGACGATGATGATGATGCTCGCATAGATCTGTCATCATCGGCTTTGTTTGCTATTCCAACAAAAACTAAAGTGGATCGGAGAGAAGTGAGAAAGTTGGAACAAAGCACGAGTTTAAAAGGTTTCCCAGCTTGCACACCTTTTTAAAATGGATTCCTTTAAAAAAGGTAAAATTAGGAACGAGGACGAATTTTGATTGGGAAAGAGGGCATTAATCTGGCACAATTGTTATACCTTAACTGCAACTAAAGTTAACCGATTTAACTGCTAAAATTGTTAAAATGGACTATTTCCTTATTTGGATCAGTGGAAAATGGTTCCCTTGGTTCAGCAAAGGCTAACTTGGGTGCCGTTAACAAAAAACCGAAGTAAAAAATTGTTTCAGTGTTCCAGCTGCAAAAAATAGGGAAGGTTGAGGAATTTGAGAATGTATTGGATTGGCAGCCGTTGTTCTCCGTTTGCATAGTCATTGCTGCACAGGCCTTTTTTGGAGAAAGCTTTTGCTTGAAACTTGTATTTTTATGCTGAAATCAACAGTTTGTTCCCCATTCTGTGCTTTGCTTCAAAGAGGTGAACAACGCGCGTTCTTTCTCCACCAGAGTTAAAATTTGATCATTAAGCCCAGACTTTTTCAAGTAATAATGAGCAGAGAGTGTAATTAACAAGGGAATTTAATAAGCTGCTCATTAAAAAAGTGATTATTTGCAACAACTCCGGATTAGTTTTTTTTTTGCTTAAATATTTTAAAAAATTTGTGCTAATTATTAAAAAAGTTTTAAAATATTTGAGATAGTTTTTTGTGCTAAAAGAAAAAGATGCCAATTTAAATTGTGCCAGTTTTAATTAGTGTGGTAGGACGTAAGTGCAAGTTGGGATTGGATTTGAACTTTTTTTAGAAAGAATTGGAAACGGGAATTTTTATTAGGCAGTAAATTTTCCTCGTTTCCACCTCAACTAATTTAAATTATGCTGACCTGAGAACTCCAAAACCTTCTCGTCTTCTCCATGCTTTAAAAAAGGGTTTTTAATAAGGCACGGATAAAAAACGATAAACCCAGGCTTTTATTTTCCCTTCCTTTGTTACTCGTTTTTAATTTAAGTAAAAGCCTGAAAAAAGTACGCGGCTGGAGGGTAAAAATGTAGGATTTACCTTTAAATATATAAAATCCTTGAGAGCCGGATTGCAATAAATGAAAAATAAAGAGAGCTTTTGTAAACGTGTAATATTGCGTTTTGTGATGTGGTTTTGATGGTGATACGTTTTGGGTTTTTCTGTATTTCCCCCGAAGCTGTTTAATTTTTTTGGTGACGTTGTTCAACCTTTTTCTCCCCGATGTTTACTTGTTTTTGAAAAGAAATTCCCTTGTTTTTGTAATATGTAATAAAATTGTGAGAAGATGAGAAGAAACCGGTTTTATAACGGTTGTGGAGTAGATTTGTAATATCTTTGAGGATAGCAATTTTCTAAAATAATCAAAATTTTTAAACTGATACGGGTTTCCCGCTTTTTAATATCAAGTTTTTTGGGTAGAGAATGCGGGAAAGTTAAAAAAGAAAGGATCAAAGCTGAAAATTAATGACTTTGGAAGCAATAAACGGAAATAGGATCGTTCATATTTTTTAAATATTTGATTTTTGATGCTCTTTCTAAAACGATTTGAAAATCCAATCCAAATTTTGTTAGCAATTTTCTTGTAAAAAAGCGTCAGTTTTAGTATGAAAGGAAGAGTAAGAGGCGAGGTGGAAGGTCCTTCCACCTCAGCCCATCCGTCGACTTCCTCCTCCCCAAAACCTTCGACTTCAGCCCAAGCCAGGGATTTTCGTCATTATGCTATTGATTTAGCTGTAAAAGCTAAGAAAACTTTAGTAAAAAGGGGGAAAACCTTGGCGGGAGGGGGAGGAATTGAAGCTGGGGACCAACCGGCTGGCTCTAGTACTGTTTTAAATATTCCGCAACCTGAAGGACCGGGTGGGCCAGCTTCAAAGAAAAAAGGTAAAAAAATACTAAATGAATAGTTAATTTTAAGCTGTTTAAGTTTTGTCTGTTATTACCCCCATTTTAACGTTTTTGTTAAAAACAAAATTGAGTTTTTAAGGTTTTATGAATTGGAAAAGTTTTGTAAAAACCAAGCAATTCCAAAAAGGTTGAAAGAAGGTTCTTTTCCAGCTGTTTTTTCTTCTTATTTCCCAATTCCCACTATCAAGGAAAAAGAAATCTCAAAAAATCTTGCCTTCCTTCATCCTTTTTTATTTATTCACCTTTTCCAGTAAAAAAACTTTGTAAGGCAAAAATAAAGATTTAGGAAAAAGGAAAAATGCAATTTTTTCTTCCTCACCAGATTGTTGTCTTTTCTCCTGTTTTTTGCAATAAATCTCTGTTTGACTGACTTGGGTAAACATCCCGAAAAACCATTTTCCAAAATAACAAGAGAGAAAAGATCTCCCAAGTATAAATATTTAGAAATAATTTGTTCATACTTTTCTAATGGAATATGATACGAAATCAAGGCATGACAGCACCTGCTGGCGGTTCAGCCTGTGCGGTAGCACAAAAATATGCAATTCAAACAAAAAATCTGAGATATGAGCCACTTTCTTTCTTCACACTTTTCAAAACATGGTTTACCACATTCATCATGAAAAGACCTTTTTCTTGATTTCTCAATAAATGCGGATGTCAAGTGAAAGTTACATTTACCCGCTTTTGCAGATTAAATTCTTTGGCTTGTGTCCATATCAAATCAAGAAACAGAAGAAACCTTTCACGGGTTAATGTCTTCGTTTTCTCCCAAAAAGGATAAATTTCTTTAGGTTTTGCGTGAATTCGTATAAAATTCCAGAATTTTAGAATTTTACTATTCCTCAAAAAAGAGTAAAAACTTGGATTTTTTTTTCCTTTTGTAACAAATCAATCCATTTGACAAGAAAAACAAGAAATTTGCCACTTTCTAAAAATACTGGGATTTTATTACGATTTTTATTCTTTACCGCTCAAGTAAACAGGAATTCATGGTTGGAATGTTCAAAATATCACTTTCACTAGAAAAATTTCACTTCCTATGGATTTTTTGCTCTACTAGTAGTGCAGTCAACCAACGCCTCAATGCTACGGAAAAGGGTAATTTTTAATGAAAAAGTTGTTTTTGCAAAACTTACCACAACAAAATTTTAAATTGGCAAGATATAAAAATGTTTTTATACAGATCGGAGGGGATTTCATCCGTGAAGTTTGATAAAAAAGGATTATTTTAAAATAAATGTTAATTCCGGAGAATTTTTATGAAATTCGATCAAAATTTGAATAATCTTTATTCATCTGAACATGTTCATAAGGATAATCCATTTAAATTACAGTTCAGTGGGTAAAAAACGGATTTTCTAGGGTTTTTGAAAGAGTTTTTCATCCGCTTCCAGGAAGGATTTAATGAATGGAAAAGAAGAGGAAAAGAAGCTGAGCTTGGAAATTATAATAAGCGGATGATGATGATGTTTTTGAACAGACAGAGAATTTGGAAATTCCCAGATTACCCCATTAGTTTCGTTGTTATTGCTAGTACAATGTTATTGGACTACCTTTGTAAAAACAATGAAAATTATTTATAATAATCGACTTATGTAATGGAGAGCCTTGAAGCAAGAGATTTGAGTTATTCTCGGCTCGTACATGTCCCACTTTATTTTTAGTTATGATTCGAAGGGCAGACAGGGAACATTATTTAGAACGGGAAGAACGTGGAGTAAATATTTTCCACGTTTTTTATTATTGTCGATCATTTTCCTTCCAAAGAGTTGTAAATATTGAGATAAAGAAGTTTACAGGTAAAGTTAAGAGAATCAAAGCCGGGTGGGGAAGGAGAAGGAAGAGGAAGGAACGTGCGTTTTTGTAAACTTTTTTTTATTTACATCTTGTTCTCTTGATCATCATCAACAACTTTGTTGCAAGTCAGAGCAAGTCACGAATAAATTTATGTGGGTCTGTCTGTCTGTGTAAGCGTAGCAGAGATGATTGCGTAAAGTGTCTTGAATATAGTCTTGTCGAACTAGTAACTTTGTGTTTATAACCTTTTACTTTGTTCTTGTTCAGAAGCTTAACTTCTGCTTGGTTAACTTTGGACTCCACCTTAACATCTTCATTCGAAGATGTTGTTCTCGTGATGATGATGAAGTGGAAAGCAAGAGAAACCTTTTCTCTTCATTTTCTGATACTCTCTACGAAAGAGTCTTTGCCAAGTGAAAAGTGAGCTTTCTTGTTAAAAACTGACTTTGGGCACGGTGGCCACGTCCTTACAAAAGTGAGTATCGGTGAAAGTTAGAGACTTAATCTTTTTTTATATTTGCAGAAGAAAATCAAAAGTTTTTCAACGTGTTTTTGTTGATGGGGAAGGCGGTGGTTGTGGCTTTTGAGGTTGGCTGCACTTCCCCATCCATCCATCTCATTTTCCTTCAAACCATGCATGCATGAAGGGAAAAAATACGAGTGAAAGGAAATAAATTTATTAATTTAACATTTTCTAAGTAAAAATAGTAAAATAGAAAAGATTTTATCCTAAAAACTTTTTCGTACGTGGAAAGCATGTCAATTTGAGAAAATAGTGAAGATTTATATTTTTCTTAATATGTTAAATTAAACTCTTTTTTAAAACAAATTTACAAAATCAAATACGAAATTTAATTTAATGCTTTGCTAACTTCTCACAGTGCAGTTTGGCAAAAAATGGAACATGTTCTGAAAAGGGAGAGATTTATGTTTTCGATGAAACCAAAAGTAGGACAGGGCAAAGGAAAAAACTGCTTTTTTAGACTTGGCTTGTTAAATCAGTGCAATATTTTATTTACATTATCCTTTCTCTTCCATTTCCCATAAAAGCTTCCACATATGGAGAAATATATTAAATGCGAAAATTCTCCTTTTTAACCCAAAAACTGGATTTTTGCGAGTTCATCTGAATTTTTGCAGTGATGGCTTCACTCATGTTTATTCGTCATGGGAAAAAAGAGGAAAACGAGGATATTATGATGGGTTGAAAATGTAAAATTGAGGACACATTTTAAAAGTGACTAACAAGACATGGAATTGGCATTAAATTATTTATTCGTATCATATCCTTTATCATGCCGGGAAGTGGAATGATTTTACCGCAGTAGGAATAGAGAAGGGAGAACGGCATAAACCCTATCATCATTCCCGTCATCATCATAATCACATGACATCCAGCTTCAAATCTTTTTCCGACGATGATGGGAATAACCTAATCACACCCCATTTTTGTCCCTTGTTCTATAAAACTCCAAAATATCTACTTCATCTGCAGCATCCTCTCCTAAACATCTTGAATTTTACATCGTGGAAACCTTGAAAGTTGTAAAAAAATTAGATTGAAGTCTCCATCTTTTTCGTCCTCTGTCAAATTGTGAGAGGAAGACGTGAGTTAGAGAACAATGTAGAAGATATTATATGATCATTCTAACCTGAAACTCAAGCTTTTCCTAAAGGGAGTTCTCTAGAAAATGCTTAAGTTTTGTGTTTATGTTTTTGTCCCAAGCATACTCGTTTTGTAACGTTTCATAGTTTTTGTTGTCGGAAACCTCCATAAATCTTTCTTTGTGAAAGGCAGAGAGAATGCTTAGGCCTAATGTGTAAGTTGCGGTCTAACCATTATCATTTATGATGATGATGATATCACAACTATTTAATTGTGATCTTGTTCCATTTACTTGTGGAATTTTCCCTTTAGATTCCGTGTTCTTCCACTGTTGGGAAATTGATAATAAATTTGGTGGGGAAGCCAAGGAGAAAAAGCATTTTCTTAGGAATATTCCGCAGTACTTTCCAAAGAAGGTTTAAGCTTTCATGTTTTCCAGCATTTTAGGGCTTCTCTTTTTCTTGGAGTGGTAAAAGCTGAATTTTTTGGATTTAATTCCTTAAATGAGAGTTTTTAGACGGGAAATTCAATATTTTCGGGTGCGGTGTTTTTTATACGGGAAAAATAATCTCTAAAAGATAAGAGGATATTAATGAGGATAATAATTGCAAAAATGTCCCGTCAGTACCTAATAGACGTACGCACAGGATTTAATAAATTTCCCACGATGATTACCGTTATTTTTTCCTGGTAAAAACTGACGGTTTTTGTAGGAACTTTGGAGGATTTTTAGGAAAAAACGGGAAAAAGGTGTTCTTTTCAGCTCTTTTTCTCTCTTCACGAAATCAATCAAACTGTCACTGGGCCTGTCAGCTGTTCCACGTGAGAAGAGGACTAAAAGCATTTTCCTCTTTGGGGAAGTATCCGAGAAAGAGTTTTTTTATGAAATATGACGAGCCAAAGTATATTTTCAGTAATCTTTTTTCTTTTATTATGACAAGGTTGGCAATCCGGTTTGACGTGAAACCGAAACAGGGTTTATTGCTTTGAAAGAATGTCGAGGAAATCAATTTTTGTGAAAGATCAGTTTAAATAGGGAAATAAAATTAGTTTAAATGTATTTTTAGATTTTTATACGGGTTTGGGAAATTTTTGTTACGTAACAAAGAAACTCTTTGATGTTTATTTTTAACAAGATTTATTTTTATCCTGTTGTGTAACATTTTAATGAAAAAATAGGTTTTTAAAGGAGCTTTGCATTTATAAAGAATTTGAATAAGTTTCGGCAAATACTGGGACAGGTACATATTGGCCACTTCAGGTAAATTGTTTTTATCTCGTTTTCCAGTACGTATTCCTTTTAGTTTTGAATTTTTGGCAAAAAACGAATCGTTGATCCTCCTCTGTATTTTTTGAATATGACAGAAAAAGGGGAAAATCCCCATTTTTGCTTATTTCCATATTTATTCAACAAAATTCATCCACTTCAGTTGAATAAATAGAGGAAAAGACGGAGTTTACTCAAAAGATAAGTTTTATTCTGAAGGGGGATTATTTTAAATCTATCTCCTTCAACGGTGGCCTTCCGTGTCACCAGGAAAAACTTTAACAAGGTTGGAGTAACCTTGCAGAAATTTCCCTCCATACCTTAACCGGTATGATAAGTAAGAAAAGAGAAGGGAAAATATGGAATTTTCTTCCTTGTCACCTTTGCCCTCTCTTCTCATGACACTTAACATCATCCGTCTATTTTTTTTAGGAATGTCATCCTTTCCCTCTTTTCTCAAGAAAAAAGGGAGACAGGAGCTCGTTTGAACAGATGATGACGGAGGTTTATGATTGTTGGCGCAGCGGTTGGTATCAACGTCGTGAGCGTCTTTTTTTTACTCAGGAGTTCTCAATTTATATCGCACTGTCCACTTTTTCTTATGATATTTTATTTCTCTTTTTGACATAGTGGAATTCCTTAAGCCTTAGATAAAAACGGATGTCCCATTTTTTCAGTGACAGTAGCCTGCTGACTCCGTAATCCTCCCTGGAAGGATCCACAGCGTGCCTTTCGAAGACATAGCCACCTTCCTCTTCCTGTCTGGGGAAAGTGTTTCACGAGCTAAAAATAAAATCTAAAGTGTTTGTCCATTTCTTTTATAAATGTTCTTTTTTTTGCATTTTTTTAAGGAAATAAAAATAAATTATTGTGGAAAAGGGGACATTGCTCTCCTTCTTTGAAAGGAGAAGGCTGGGCCTATGAGGAGGGAGTGATATTTTAAGACCGATGCATATGCCAAGATGCACTTTAATGGGGTTTTAAAAGTTGTTTAAGTTAAGTTTAACGACGCCATTAATATTTAATCATATTTTTACGTTTTTAACTCGTTTGGTATAAAAACCCGGGAATTGTACTAGTGTTTGTGGATTGCAGCAGTAAAATAATTCTATTTTTCCTCTCTCAACAAATTACTTACCAAACTTAGCTTTCTCTAAGGTACAATCTACATTATACTCATACGATAATCATAATAATGACAATAAAAAAAGTATACTTATTTATACCGTAATAAAAAAGGGGAATAAAGCATACTTTGAGATTTTCTTTGTCCGTTCGTATACAAGGAAATAGTAGGTTGGTGATGATGATGATGATGAGCAAGTAACTTTTTGCTGTGACCTCCCACAGAGAGAACTCCTTTTCACTGTTGTCCTAGAAAAGAAAATGGAGACTACCAATAATAAATAAACATCTCTTCTTTTCTTTGAAATAGTGAAAAAAATGGCCCAAATGCTTTTTTCATTCTTCCACTCTCTGCTGGATATCCCATTTTCCCTATAAACTCCTTTAAATTAACTACTAAAAAGAAGTTGAAATATAAAACTGCTGTAAATACCTGAGCACTTCAGAAAATAAGCTCAATCTTTTGGATTGGCCACATTATCCACAAAGTCCTTAATAAACTCGAAAATAGCAACATCATTCATCATTTTCGATGTTTTCCTCGGTTTTTATCTGCTGCGTCTCTCTCTGAGAGAGAGTTACGTGAAAGTGGTTTTTGCATTCTCTGGATTTTCAAGAAAATATGAAGGAAAGTGTGTTGTTGGAGAATATTTTACGCTCTAGAAATGCTTTCGAGGATAAAATACGTTTTATGCGCAGGATGATGATGATGATTGTGGCAGGTTAGTCTCCATATCATACTATTACGTAATCATCATCATCACAGATTCATCCAAATGATATTTTTAGATATTAAAATGAAACATTTATGTTAGGTTTGCGAGATTGATTGGTTTTTGTTAACTAACGAGGAAACATATCTAGTACTAAATAGAATTATTATGCGAATAAAATATTTCATTAGTATTTTAAGAACTCAAGAGTACATCTTGTTTATCAATTTGTAACTTTTATATGCAAATTCACAAATCGTCTTCTCATTTGCATGCTGAAAATGCTTATTAGCATCTGGAATGTGTATTTTTGTTGTATCGTTATGCATTCATCAACACCTCATTTGAAAAACTTCTGTAAGTTGCAACGTAGATCCTCGTAAGGAGGAAACTTATAATATTTAAGATTATTATGTAAAGTCCAAACCCTCTCTTTTTCTTCTCAGCATATTTTTTCTTTTAGTCAATGTTTGTTTACGTTTGATTTCCTTTCTTCATGAAGTCTTCATCAAGTTACGGAATGTAACGTTACTTAGCTTTTTACTGGTAAAAGAGCGTAGAAGAGGGGGGAAATGTGGATAATAATAGCAAAAATAGGTATTTTTAGCCGCAAACTTCTTTGGCATTCTGTACATTCCATTTCTCTTTCCAAAAGAATGGAAAACTCTAAAAAAATTCAGTTTTTTTATAGAAATAGATGGTTTAGTAAATATACACAGACATGTGTGGACGTGGACGTGTCTAGAGAAAATTGATGGAAGCGTTTACCGATTACCTGCCAATCAAATATTTTTTCTAGAGAGTGCATCAAACCGACTATTTTTCTTGCGTAATGATATTCTTAAACCTTTCGGCATACCAATTATCATAATTTCAGGATTTTTAAACCTTTTTTGTTGGAAGTGGTTTATGCGGTTGGAATACCACTGGTATGACGTATGAAAGTACGCAATAGTTATTTAAAAACAGGAATATAAATAAATGTATAATTCCATTGCAGGAAACAATCTACAACCATAATAAAAATGATTCAAAAGTAGTGATTTTTGGGATAATGAAGGTTTCTACTCGTTTTGAATTGACATGGAACCCGTAATTCTAAACTCGGGACGAATGGTTTTAATCCTTAGGAGTTTTCCGTAATAAGATGAGGTTTCTGCGGTGTTGGATTGCAAAACAAAAGGAAAGGGTCAAAACCTTTTTGTGTGGAAACGTGCTCTCTCTGGACAGAGATGTATTTACGATGATGACGATGTGCAGTAAAATTGCGAGGGGAAAAGTAAATAGTAGTTTTTGCTTTCCCCAAGTGAAAAATTGAATTACATGGGAATTGCATCAAGGCAAAAAGAAAATTACACGAGTTTTCACTTTTTCCAGGTAGAGAAGAAAGTATTTCATTTACTTTGTAACAATAATCCTCCTTCATCTCTTTTTCCATTTTATTACCTTTGTTGATGTTGTTGTGGGGAAATTACTATTTTGACTTTTCCTTTTTTAACAAAGTAGAAAGGTAATTGATTTTATTCATTTCTGTTTTTAATTCTGACAGCCAAAATTCTGCATTTTACTCAATTTACTAGTTTGAAACAATGAAAATTGAAAATTAACCTCGTTTTAAAAAAACCAGCGTGCAACTCTCAAACCCTTTTTAAAGGAAAATGTTGCGTTTTTTAAGAATTCCTGGAAAAAGGTGGATTCCATTTGGGACGGAATTTAATGAGGAAAATGGGAAAGAATTTGCAAACTGTACATTCCAGGTTTGAGAGGTTTGAAGCTTGACCCGCCTTCCCACTTTCACTCACGGAAAAAACAAGAGTTTGTTTAACCAATTGAGAAAGTGTTGGAAGAATCTTGTATTCATTGTCTAAAAGTAAACCAGGCTGTGTGCATTATGAATTATTAATCGGGTGCCGGTTTTTTAAGCGAAAAAGTTTATGGAAGAATATCATCGTCATCGTCCACATCGTCAATTTAAGTATATCCGTGCGGTGGTGGAGGTTCCGCAGTTTTAGACTGGTCGACGCCACCGATTTTTTCCCTTTGGCAGTCACGCTTAAGACGAGATGGGGTCCAGACGTGGAGCTTTTACGAGTTTTCCAGGAAATTTTTAAAATGTTATTAAATTGCCCCTGTAAAAAGTTTTCCAAAGGTTACAACCGTGCTAATGACAAAAAATGGAGGTTTACCAAGGTGAAAAGTGAAAGTTATTAAGTAAACGTGTTTGAGTGCGTGCTCGCCTTTGACAACTTTTAAAATAGTTTTTAAAGGTTAATTGCGGTAAATTGCGGTGATTTTGCATACCTTCATTTTTTAAAATTTCAATACAAAACAAGGAAAAAAGTTTTTCAGAGTGAAAATGTGCGGGACAAGTTGTCTCATGAATGGGTTGTTTTAGATGCATTTTAAGGAAAAGAACAAATAGGGGATTTATCTTTAAAAACAAGCTGTTTTGCTCAAAGTTTAACCTTTTTAAAAAACAAGGCTTTGTATAACTTGTACAACTTTTTTTTTTGGAAAAAGACGTGATGGCTCTAGAAAGTTTTATCTGATTGAAGGAAGCTTAAGCTCTTTGCTTTTCGCGGTTGGTCATATCGGTTTAGATGGTTTTTGTGTATTTACACCTGCTCACTTGCTTTCAGGTTTTCCGGAAAGTTTACTATCCCGCATTCTCTATTTCTGCAAATTTTTAAGAAAGCAGAAGTAAAGCTAACAAAAAAGTATTTAAAACTGGCATTCTTGTTTTCTATAAATTATTTGTATGCGGGATTATTTCGTCTTTTATTTCCCGAAATGAATTTCTTCTTTAAAAAGAAAAGTTATTTTGATTTCCCATGGCAGTCGCGATTAGTTTCTTGAATTGAGCGGGTCTACTTTGGAGTGGAAACTTGGAATATTTTGTCTGTAGTGAAGGGAAAATTGGAAAAATTTTAGTAAACTTTACCTCCAATTTTCCTAATTGTGTAAACACAGTTTTTTCTAATCAGAATTGTATCGATTCAGCTGACAGCGTAGTTTCCATTATGCGGTACAATCAAATTTGTTGTTTTTTATAGAGGGCAAAGTATAACTCGTAAAATCCAATAGTTTTGTGATTTATTCACAAAAGACATGCATCACAAGGAATCACTGTTACACTTTGATTGTCACAAAATATAAGTGAAAGCTGGAAAGCCCTAACTTTCCAGCTAGATTCCTTCTTTTCATTCGGAAAGGGTATTGGAATTCAAGTTATTCCCGTCGTTCTGCTTCACTTTCTCTTTCTCTCTTGTCTTTTTACAAGAGAAAGTTGCTGGATTGAGATAGTTGCAGCGGTAATGGAGACGGGGAAATCAATAACGAATGAAAAAACGAAAATGTTTCAAAATGTTTACAAAATGAATGAAAGATAAAGTTTGAAAGTTAAAAAACAGCTGATCGACTTCTTTAACAAGTTTTAAAGTCTTTTAAAGATTGGAAGTGTAAATTGGTTACTGACGAGGTTCATTAGTTTGTAACTACGATCGTTTGTTAACTTTGTTTTATTTTCTTACACTTTGTAAGCAAAAAATACTTTTAGTTTTATTTTAGCACAAAAAAGAAAGGATTAATTAAGGAAAAGTTGCTTGTTTAAAAATCAAATTAATTAGAATTACACAACACTAAAGTTATTTTAAAACTCACGTGACTTTCTCCAGTCATTATCGGCTTGAAAGCACTCGTAGAAGGAGAGGTGAGATTACGTGATATTTAATTAAGAGAAAAATCACATGAAAGAGTTCTCTTGTCAATGTTGACTTTTCTAATCTAACATGAAATCTGTTTGCACTCCAACTTCATCAACAAAAGTCTGTGCCTTTGAACAAAGATAATTTACTTTCTAAATATCTTCACTTCCCACACACTTTTCCAATTGGGGAAAAATCTAAAATCTTCAGACAAAAAAAGTCTCTTAATGGATGTTGATGACGATAGTGAAAAGATCTCAACACTTAAGCTCCTTTTTTTATTGTTTTTGACTCTTTTCCTCCGTCTGAAACCTTTTTTTATGCCGTCAAGTGCAAAAAAGCTTTTTTTGCTTTTTTCTTGAATCTTTGTTTATTGGAATGTTTTTAAAAGAAAATGCAAAAATGTCAAAGGGGAAAACAAAGGGTTTTTTAAAGCTTACATAATCACCGTCATCATCATTAAAAACGTTAAAAACTGCTCCAAAGGCTAATTTAAGGAGCCTAGTTTAAAAAAGAAACTGAATCGAAGTCTCATCCAGTCAATAGGAAATTGCAAGCGATTTTCTTTTGGCAATGTTCCATTCCTACTAAAATAGAAATGATATTAGTGATAAGGTCACGGGACTTGTTGGCTCTGGAAAATGGGATCTGGACGGGTTTGGGAAAACATTTAATTTTTTCTGGTAAAATGTGATTTTCCAGATTTGACCGCAAAACGGGTTATGCGATTTTCCAAAACAACATGTTCCCATTTGCCTGATTTTCCTAAATTTAAATGTTTTATAGCGTTTAAGGATCTTTATTAGCGCCGTAATTACCATTGTTTATATAATAATTAATTGGGTCGTTATCTTAATTTTGATTTTATGTTTCCTCAAAGATCATTGAAAGCTTTATTCTCCGAATGAGCGTAAAATTGAGCTAATTTCAGGAGGAAAAAAATGAGAAAGTGTGGAGTTGGAGAAGTCATTGTTGGCGACTGATGACTTAATCCGATTCTTTTCATTGAGAACACGATTTTCGCGGTAATTGAGACGGAGAAAGATCCAGAAAAAGTCAAAATAGTCTGGAAAATAAGGGAAATTACATAACTCTGAACTATTTTTAGAGGGATTTTTTATGGTTTAGTGATTCTCAATAAAAACGTTTTTGTCGTGTTATTAGATCATCATCGTCATCATCTTCTTCATCATATTTATTATTACACGGAGGAGAGCGATTAGGATTTATCAAAGTGATTTATTAGAAATGGCGCCAGCCAAGAACAAAGATAAAGACGTCGTTACAGTTCAGTGAAAGCAAGACGAGCTTTCTTTTCCTGGCAAATAAAACTAGAAATTGAGAAGAAAACGATGATGACTGTAAAGACTGTGATGAAGATGGCTGAGGTCGAATTAGTGTAAAAATTCCCAACTTAGCTTCAACTAATGAGCCATTTATTGTTCAAATTTGTTACTAGTTCATCGCCTCTTATAAAAGTTCATTTTGAAGGGTAATAACAAAAAATATACAACTTCTGCTTCTTTGACGAAGAAATATATTTTAAAAGTTTTGAACATCTGTAAATTACAAAATATGAACAAAAAAGTTTTTACACAAAGTTTTTTAAATTGTTATTTTATTGAATTAAGTAAAACTTGATAATTAACAGAAAGTTTTTCCTCGACAACAGAGTTGGTGCGGTTTAGTATCACCGTTACGACCGTGACCGTTAATACAAAATATAATTATTGTTAAATCAACACCGTAGGTTGAATTGGTTGCCTTTTTATAGAATCCCATGCTTCTTAAAGAACATATTTTTCTGAGATATTTATCGTAAATATTACGGAATTTGTTGAGTAACGGTTAACCATTTAACCGTTCACATTTTAACGGATCTACACTCTGATTTAAAAACAAAGAAAGTAATGATTTTTCTGAAAAATGAACTTACTTGCTAGTTTATTTTTATTTTTTGTCAATGCCGGGTTAAAAAATAAAAACGATGATATCCAACACTAAGAAATTTTAGAAGGAAGTAAAGAAAATTCCACCTTCATAATTCTTTTGCTTGATCTCTTTTAGTTTCTCTATTCTCATTAGCAACAGCACCATTAATCATTATAATTAGTGCGGTTTTATACTTTCATGAGGGAAAATATAACGTAAAACAGGCCCATAATAGTCGAATGTCTTAAAAACCGGGATGCTGCTGCATTCGAGAATAAAGACTTTTTCAAAGGACTTTCTTTGAAGATTTATGACGAGCTCGAGGAAGACTATCCTTTTTTAAAAAACAAAAGAAAAGGATTTTTTACAAAAGAAAGCACAAAGGCTATTATTTTTTTAAGACAAAAACTACTTTTTATTACTTTCTATAAAAACGAAATATTAAAAAGGGTTTAAAAAAGATAATGAACCTGGTTTTATTTAGCGTAGTTGCTTTTTTAAGTTTTTAAGATTTTGCTATACCATAGCAACTCAAATGGACACTAGTGTTGCATCTGAATCAGTTGATTAAATGAACTAGAAAATTGTTAAAAAGATTACCCAGGAAGAAAAGTATGCTAGATTATTCTCTTATTTTTTGCTAATGAGAAAGTCTTGTGAATTATAATGAGACAGTTTTTTCATAATTTAAATTATTGTAAATTGTTGAAAAATGTAAATCATTTTTAAGTTTTGGCGGGAGATTTAGTAGTTTAGCCTTTTTTAAAATCTATCTGTTAAGCGGTGAATTGCTCACTGGCTCTAAAAAATTATATTTAAATGGGATTTTATTAGAGAAAATTCTTGATGAGCATACAAAATTATAATTACTTAAAAATTGTACTATTCCGTCATCTGTCAGCTACAGAGTGAAAAGATGGTTAAACTTGAAAAGTTAGCAAAACTCAGAAGTTGAATTGTTGTGCTTCGTGGACCGTGATCGTTACTTTCTCCTTCCTTCTCGAGAATGCTGCCGTTCCTACTTCTGTTACGCTTTTCTGCTTAAGTGTTACCCGAAACTTTCCAGTTTAAAAGGTACACAAAGTTTAAAAACTTTAAAACTGTATAAAACACATTGAAAACCAGAATTCAAGTGTTTTTAGTCTCAAGTTATTTTTATCGTTAGATACTAGCAGAGACTAGGGATTGATAGCCGATTCGAAAAAAGTATTTAGATCTAGAAAGTATAGTTTGGTGTTTCACATGGAATGAGAGACTTATTCTGCCTTCTCATTACGAGAACAATAGCGTGAAAAATTTTGTAGGTGAGAGATTGAGCCCCTTTTATGCCCAGTTTTATTCACAAATAATTCTCGCTTGAAATATATTTTACGAGGTGGTGCTTGGCTCCAACTTTATATTTACTTTTCTCTAACACATAAAAGAGACTAATGAAAAACCGTTTGATGAGAAAGGATTGAAGTGTGTGTTGACTGAGAGAATTAAAAGAAAACATTAAGTCAAATGTGTCTGACTTCATCAAACTTGGGGCCTTGAGAGATAGCTAAAAATATATTCCTCATATTTTTCTTCATTGAAGTAGTTTTTCACGTGGAATTTAATAATGTTTTTTGACAAAAAATGAAAATTGACTTCAAAGGCGAGTTTGCTACACAAGCGAAAAAGCTGCCTTTGTGTGTGAGGGAAATACAAGGAAATTAATAAATGTTTCTGTTGAATGAATTAGAGAAGAATAAAAGAAGCTTTTAAAGATTTCTGTTGAAGTTTTACGATAAATACGAAAATGTTCTTGGAAACTTGAAACATTTACCTAATTATTTAATTAAAAAGATAAAAGACATTGAGTTTTTGTCTGCTTCTGTATCCTTTTGTTGATTTCAATTGCATTTTATTTCCACAGCCTATCCGAAACACGTATCAATTCTGCGGGAGCTATTGAATGTTTTTAGAGTTTTTTATATTCCTTGACATTTTACGTTGTGATGATGACCAATTGACATTTTTTCATTTTCCCCTTGAGCACTTCTTGGAATTGTGTTTTTTTTCGATTGGAATGAGAATAACCTTTCAATACAAAAGAATCTCGATAAATTCCAGTGGATACATTACCTGTAAAAGAATGAAAAGTTGTTGTTTATTGTTCTATCGCTTAGGTTTTGAAAATGGTCGTAGAAAGGGAAAAGCTTCGATCTTTCGCATTTCCTCGATGAAAATGACCTGTTTCTAGAAACAATGACTACGTTTTTGCTGCGTCATCATCCACAACACTTAATTTCCTTTTGGAAACAATTTTTCGTGGTTTTACTAGAAATTGCAGGGGTAGATAATTTAGGAAAGTTAAAACTTCAGTTCGTAGCCTCCAGATTTACTACAAGATAGGATTGTGAAAAGAACTTAAAAACACAAAAGAATAGGATTTAGGAGAAAGTAGAACAAGAACTATATTTTTTCAGTGTTTTTTGCTGTAAATAAGAAAAGGGTTTATTATTACTGTTATTATACATAAGCACGTCATTATTATGATGATGACAAGTCAAGCAAATTGAAAAGGTATTGTGTGGTGAGAGAGCTTCAAATTTCAGAGTTCACAGTTGAAAACGGTGACTGTCACAATCCTGTTTATTTTTTAGGAAGTAGGAGAAAGGTTGACAGAGAGAAAAAAAGGAAACAATTGTTTCTCTTTCACTCATTTTTTCTCCCAGTGGCAATTTTACCTTTACCACTCTTCAAGTTTGTGTGGGACTGCAAGGCACCATTTCTCCTTTTTTATCTTCATCGTTATCATGGCCCTTGCATCATTATTCTGCAACTCACAGTATGCAACGTCGTTAGGTTTTTGCGTGGTGAGTGGTGGCAATGAAGGCAATCATCCGCTCTTTTATTCAGAGTGCTTCAATAATGATTGTGATGATTACGATGATGGAAAGAATGGAAATAGAATTTATGTAACATGAGAGTTTTGATATTTTAATACAAAGTCTTCTCATATTTTCTATAAACAGTTGTTATTATGAAAACTGAATCAGGTTATTGATTACCTTGAAATTTGATGTTTTAAAAGGAAAACCTGCAAGTTTGAGTTTGAATTTGGCCCTGTCCAGTCAAAACTTATTCAAACTTGCTAATTTTATTTAAATTCTAACAGCGTTCAGCAACAAATAACTGAAAATATTGAAAATGAAGCTAGTTCGTGGAATACACAACAAATCTAGAAAAATAAACATAAAAATGGACGAGTGCAAACACAAGAGAAAGGAAGAGTTATGAAAAATTATGTGCCAGTGTGTATTTTAGTGTTTTTTGTGTGAGCTTTTGAAATTATCGTGTTTTTTACTAAAAGCTGGGATGTATAAAGGTACGTATCCTTTTTCAGCCAAAACTCAAATTTTCCCTATTTTATAACATAGCAATTATTTATAATGCACCAAAGGGTATTATTTATTACGTAAAACAAAAAAAAAACTATTTTCCCACCACTTCTCACACATTCGTCATAACTTTAACCTTGTAACTGAAATAGCTTTCTCTATGAAATTGGTTTCCATTCCTTGGGGCGAACAGAAACATCCATCTCATTTCCTATGTAATACACACTAAAAAAACTAATCTTGGGAAAGTCTAGAGGAACTATGATGGAAAGAGAGTTGGGAGTTGAGGAAAATATCGCGCAATGGAGTCCCGTTAATATTACTATTATTGTTTCGTTTTCTTTCAAAACTAGTCTCTCTTGGCACGTTTTCTTTATTTTTTTCCTGGCAAATATTCAAAAACCTAGTTTTTTTGTCGCAGTTTCTTTTTCGATGAATACCAGTAGGGCGAACAAGATGAAAGTTCGAAGTTTTCCAAAGGGCCATGACAGTGACACCTTCGTGACAGCGGAATTCAACATTTTCCCTAGTTTTTAAATATACTTTGTTATTAGCTTAATTATAAACAATTAACCAAACATATTTTTTTACGTTTTTAGTAATTTACACAACTTTTTTCATCCGTGATGAGTTTGTTCAAATTGACAAACTGTCAGATTATAACAAGTAGGCGAGAAAAGTTTAAAAAAGACAATGACAGAAGAGAAAAAGTTTGAATAGCTAAAGCTGCTTAAAATTTCTTTATTTTACAGTATTGCGTAATAACAAAAAAGCTTAAAATACAAAAAAGAGTGAATGACAGGGCGGGGAAAGTGTTGTTGAAATCAGCATTTTTGCTAAAACCTACATTTCCACCACTTTGCTCAAGTTGTACATTAAACATTTTCTCCTTCAACTCTTTCACTTTTAGCAATTGAAGGGGAAATGGATGTTGATGAGGATCAGCAGAGCAAGAGAAAGTGCCAGAGCAAAACCTATCTTAATAAGATGATGACAGCGTTAAAGATATACATGAGTAGCGTTGCTTAAGAAAAATATCTTGTTTTTTTGAACAAAAAACTCTTGTTTTTTCTCTTTTGTTCGTTCAAGCTGAAACTTACGTACTTTCTTAAATAACTTTACCTTTTTCCTTTAAGAGAAAAATGATGCAAAAAAATAGAGTAAAAAAGTACTTTCATCTGTACTCAAGTGTGCTTGGAAAAAAATGAAGTTAAAAAAATGCGTAATGCACTCATCATTCTTCAAATGGAATGAGTTTCTCTTCAATGTTAACACCAGCTTGTTTTTCTTGCAAAGTAGAACTTTAAATTTTTTAGTTTTGTAGTTTTTAAAATAACAAAAAATAATTCTTTCGGTGTATTTGTACATGTCATATTTTTTCAAAGCGTTTGTTAAGATGAAAAATCTTTTTTAACCAGTCCGCCATGCTGAATAATGATAAGTCATCGCATATTTCATCACACAGACAGGAAAGTAAAAAAGGGAAATGAGAAGAGGATAAATCTCTTTTTTAGAATTTGTTGCATTACATTCTCTTTTGGATTTTACAAGCAATGTTTTCAACTTCAGTATTTTTTTTATTTTAGCAAGGAAAGGATAAAAAATGATAGCCAAGCTCTGTAGTTAGCAATGGGATTCATAAAGGAACTTTCAGTTTAAAAAAGAGAGCTCAAAAAAATTCTGCTTTCATCACCACAGAGAAAATATTTTTTGCATGTTTTTCCACCAAAAAAGAAAATATTTTGAAAAATCAAAAGCTTGGAAAGGGAACTACTTTTTTAACGTCAGAAAAAATAGAGAATAGAAAAAGCTGGAGAATTCGGTTTTCTCTTTTTTCTTACTGACACAGTTCTGCGTATCTCTTTTTTTTAAGGAAAACATGAAAAAAAGCTTTTTGAAAGCGAGAAAAACTGCATAATTTCCATTTAATGTTCTCTGATGAAGCCTTTTCAAGCTTTTATGACAATGGAAGATGTTCTAATCTAAATAAAATGGAGGGTTTTTTTTCAAGATCTAATCAAGCTCAATTTGTAGATTTTAAGCTTTCTCTTTTAACTATGGTATATTTTATCGCTTTGCTAAAACCTTTTGCGATTTTTTCCCAAGTTTTTTGCGATTTTAGCTTCTTGCGAATGCAAATTTGATGGAAAATTACTTAAGATATTTTGGGAACCTAATTGTTCTTTAATTTTTACATTTTGTTAATAGAGGAGGACATAGATGATTTAAACCTACACGTGACCCGCTACCGACCCGAAGAGTTGGATAAATTAGCAAAAACAACAAAATTCACGAGGAAAGAGATCCAACTGATCTATCGAGGTTTTAAACAGGTCAGCATAAAAAATGAAAAACAAAAAATCGAGAATTTCCTTAATTTGCATTTACTCTGTCTTTAGGAATGTCCATCGGGCTTGGTTGATGAAGACGGGTTTAAAGAAATTTTCGTACAGTTCTTTCCACAGGGCGGTACGTAAATTAAATTAAAAGGAATTGACAAAATTAGAAAATTTATGTCTTTTTTCTCTCTTGCAGACGCTACACAATATGCTCACTATGTTTTCAACACACTCAAACAGAATGCAGCAGGACAAATCAGCTTTGAGGTAATAAAAAACCCTGCAAATACCATGTCCTTCCCTCTATACGGCTATAAAAATCAACATCACAAATTGGCTTTTATTGCTTGCCCATTATTTTCACTCCGAAACTTGCTAAATTAGAAAATTGTAACGATGACTACAGTTTTTGGCAATAAACACAGAATTTATTAAAAAAGGAATCAGTAATTAGAAAGTTTTTTAAAGATAAAATACAGCGTTAACTTTATATTTTTTCATTCTTTTCACTTCCTGAGAAAAACTTGAAACAAGAAGTTCGCAAAGGACGATGATGATGGCGGTTGTAAAGTACGTACTTGTCTTGAATTACGAAGTACTTTTATTATTGCAGTGATCGTCACCAGCTTCAATGATCTTTCGGAGAAAACGCGTTTTGATTCTCTTTTTTAATGTAATCGTTAAAACGGATATAAAAAGATTCGCAATTCTTTCTTTCAAACGCCGCTTGGTGATCTTCAGATCTTTCTTTTTTCTATTCTTAAAAAAGGGGAATGGTTGAATGGAAAAATGATAAGAAAAATGAATCCTTTTTATTCTTATTTTGGTTTTTACAGGAATTTCTCGCCATTTTATCAAAAGTATCGCGAGGGACAATTCAAGAAAAGCTTCAGTGGGTTTTTGGTCTTTACGATTTGAATAGGGATGGACAAATTACAAAAACAGAGATGTTTACTGTCGTTACAGCCATCTATGAAATGCTAGGTTGAACATTTTATTAATTATTGTAAACTAAGAGAAATGTGTATTATTTAGTTTTTTTACTCCATAGGTCACCATACTGAACCCCAGGTTGAAGAGAACTCGGCCAAAGAACATGTCGAGAAAATATTCCACGTGAGTATTAAAATTATTTCCAATGTGTTGTTATGCAATAGTTTGAATAGACTTGTGTTAGGTTACATTTAAGCCAACTACTCAATGGAATTGGAAAGATATTTTTAAATTTGGAGATTAAAGTTTCCAAGACAATGCCAAATATTTTGTAGAAATGTCCCAAGATTCTAATCAGAACTGTTCCTGCTTAGAATTTAAATTAGAAGAATAAGATTAACAATGAAAAAGAGAAGATTCTATTTTGACTTTTGGGGAACATTTTATAATAATTTTTGATCTTATCTTTCCAATTTCCTATGAAAAGTAACCTGAGCTCTAGAGAACAATTGCAATAAAATGTGATGTCTTGCAGTTATGCAAATCTAAGGGGCTGCTCATAAATGATGTCATGGACGTAGTATACTTAACAATTGTAATTTTATTTTCCCAGCAAATCGATTTAAATCACGACGGAGTGGTCACGATAGATGAGCTCGTGGAGTGGTGTTGCAGGGACGAGAGAATCCTTCAATCTTTGGATATGTTGGACACCGTACTGTGATTTACTCGCAGAATTCATCGTTGCCAACGGCAACTACGCCAACTTTAGCGCCATCGTTTTGAAGAATAAATCTTAATTTACCTATTTATATGTGCACAAAACAAAATAGATCTTCAATTACCCCCTTCATCCTGTTTTTTTAATGTCTTGTCTCAACTTTCTTGTCCAACCCAACAATTAAAGTCAAATTGATGGCACAAGGCGATATACGATAACTATTTTGACAATGATTAAAACTATAATTTATTAACAATCGTAAAATAATTATGATCAACAAAGTAAAAGGGTTTTAAGATAAAAGTGTATTTCTTCATGTTTCAATTGTTTAAGGAGTGGAGTTTCCTGTGTATTTAGCTAACTATCCTGTGTTAAATATAAATAGAATTATAAATTGTTAACTAAATCAGCTGATTAGAGTTTAATCAAAAGTTTTAGATGTTAATTTCCTTTCTAAACCTCTTTGTCGCAACAATAAATAGACAGTATTACAATACCTTTTAAAGGGGTTTCTTTAACTTGTCTAATCTAATGTAAACTATTTTATGATTTTCCTTGTAAGTGTAACTTTATAATCCTATGAAAAAAACAATAATTGTTAATTAAGAACATTGAAAAACTATACTCATCCCATACGAGATCCGTTTATATATTTAATTATGATGACTATTATAATAATTTTAACAACTTAAAAAAGCAAACGTGAATAAGACAAAATTTTAGGCAGTTTTTTGATCTTTTAAATTTACATAAGAAGCAATTTGACCAGTAATTAAAACCAATCTATAGTTATATTTAATACGGGATTTTAAGTAAAATAATTACTTTTCTTAAATCTTTCTCTCAACCTTGTTGTTTAATGCATGTAAAAGTAGATTTTGATGCTTTAAAATCGTTTTTGTGTATTATAAAGCTTACTTAAATGTTGTTTAAATGTTTAAACAGGCTAGGAATTGCTGGAAAAATAAGGGTTTCAATAGTGTTTTAAGCCCTAGTTTAATAGTGCGAGTACCTTGATAGTATTTAAAAATTGTTTAAAAATATTTCAGTAGATATTACGTAATCTATTCTCCAGTAATTAATCCCGAAACAATAAACGTTTTAATAAAAAATATCCTTCTAAATTTTATTTAAACTACGCGGAATACCAGTTCAGCATTAATATACAAAAAATAAAAATTTTAGAATAAATTCATCTTCTCCAGGAACCTTGCCCTGTCGGCAAAAGGTTCCAACACGAGTGAGGGTTCCGAATCAATTTTTAAATAAGCAATGTCACTTCCATACGGGTTGGCAGGTGTCAACGTCACGTTACGAAAGGATAAGTTGCCCCTAAAAGATAAAAAACAGGGTTTAAAGAAAAAATGTAAATTTAAAAAGATTATGTAACTTACTCTCCATATGCGAAGTCAACCCATAATTTGACAAGGCTTTGTGACATTTGATAGTCCCTGTGGGTTCTGTGCACATTTGAGAGGACGCCAAGATGAAAAAGCATTAAAATTTCATCTCCATGACAAACTCCCAAATTGTTTCGTTGTGTTCCACTAACCCGACTTCGGACCCAGTTGGAAGTTAGGGAAATGCCAATATCCAAAATTGGAGGGAGTTTTCCAGACTGGAGGAGTAACTTTGAGAAGGAGAATTTCCCACGATAAGTATAATAATAAGGGAAGACTTGGGTGGATTTGGAATGTTCACGTATGGCGATGTGCGTGGCTGTGTTGTATAAACGGTCGGAGAAGAGGTTTGTGAAGTTTTGAAACGACCAGAAAAAGTCGATTTGGTTTGGATTTGAGCCAAAATAGTAGTTTGTGAGGTTTTGAGTTACTTCTTTTAAGTCGTTGTCGATATAGCTTAAAAGTTTTGGGGCTACTTCGAACCAACTGTTTTCGATTTTTGAGATCAGTCTTCGATTTCTAATTATTCCTGAAAAAAGTTCAATTTTTAAAGACGTTATTATATAAAAGTATTACGCAATCTTTAAGAATCTTACTTGCTGAATAAATCAGTCCATCTTCAGAGTTGACTCCGGTCAACCAAGGAACGGGATTTGTGTAAGTTCCGTTGATCATTAAATTGTATGGTTCGTCCGGTAAAAACGTGTTTTCATCCAAAACGGCTTCAATGGAAGGGGTGTAGTGGGACAAAGGATGGCCGAGCAAGTCCTTAATGTCAAGAAATAAGTTAAAACTGCCACGGAAGTTGTAATATAACGTAATATTTAAATTTTAACATTTACTCGATATTCTAACTGGGTTTGGACAATTTTTAAAGGGTCCCTGGTCTTGAGGCAGTCAACCATTGCCGGGGTTTTATCCCAGGGACAGCCCAGTCTGCTTGCTAGCCTACTGGCTTGCTGTTTTGGATGACGATTGAAGGAGTTGACTTTGATTGCGGTGCCACTTTGGGATATGGCCCTGTGGAAAAGCCCCTTTGACATGGGGGAAAGCATGTGGTAGTGAACACTGGCCCCGCCGGCACTGGAGCCGAAGATTGTTACACGGTTTGGGTCCCCTCCAAAGTTTCGGATTTCTTTTTGAACGTATTTCAAAGCCAGGACTTGATCTTTCAGGCCTTGATTCCCACGGATGTATTCATCCCCGGTGTTTAAGAAGCCGAAGGAGCCCACGCGATAGTTTAAAGTTACTAGGACGACGTCTTCGTCCATGAAGTATTCAGCGCGGTAAGTATTGGACGAGCCGGACATGAAGTAGCCGCCGTAAAAGAAAACCATGACGGGGAGGAGTCGGGGGCCGACTGCGTCGAAGAATTCGTTTGTTTCGCGAATCTAAAAGATTTAAGAAGAAAGAAGAATCTATAAGCTTTTGTAATGCGATAATTATTTTAATTTAAACAAATTTTACTTACTACTGGCCGAAATATATTTAAATAAAGACAATCCTCCCGCCCGACAATTTTCGAAGTGAAGAACTCAACTTGCAGGCATTGATGTCCAAAAGCCAAGGTATCCCTAATCCCACTCCAGGGCTCGGGTTCTTGTGGCGGTTCGAATCTTAAATTGCCCACTGGTGGCCTTGCGTAAGGGATTCCTAAGTATTCCATAAACAGTCTTCCGTCTCTGGAGAGGGCGGTTTTCCCACGGATTTTTCCGTAGCTGGTATCCACTATTTTCGAGATCCCAAGAAGGTCCCCTCCGATACCGCCCCCAGCGTCGTTGTAAAAATAAGTCATTATTGCTAGCGGAACTGCAAACACAGCTCGGCGTATTATGGCCATTGTAGATATTGTAATCTCAGAATTCCCCTTTTTCTCTTTCTTCGTTTCATTATTTACTTTTTAACTCCCGTCACACTTCCTAGCGCGCACTTTATGCAATGATTTAACTCCGACATTGGCAAATAACAAGAAAGACGCTATCTCGTATTAGATATTTAAAATAATGATCTTCAATTGTCAACAAATTTTCGGTAACAGATTAACTTTTTGGCACTTGTCGTGCTGACTCTCCATTTGTCACAACCACAGATGTCCCGATTTTAGCCAAAATGCGAAAATAATTTCACTTTCGATTAGATTTTTAACGTATAAAAAAGTAAACTTTGACTTTTGCAGGTTTTTGCAAAGACTTGCTTGTGGCGGTGTCCCTGCCAAAAACAAAACTATTTACGGGGTTTTGCTTGCGGGCGAAATTCAGCTTTAATTCTGCCAAACTTATAATTTGGCAAATGACCTTGCTCCCGTCTAAAAAACAATTCCATTACGTAAGATGTGATATTTGAAATGAACCATTTGCATAAATAACGTCCAAGCATGCAACAAATCAGGAAAACTGGTATTCATATAAACAAGTTCGAGTCAGTCTTAATTCTTCTTTGAAAATTGTTTGCGAATACTTTTTTTTTGCAAAACCACTTAAAATTACAAACAAAAAACTTGAATTTTTGCAAAGCTGAGCTTTGTTAAGCTCAGCTCTTCACTCGTCCACAGTCGGCGTCAGTTTAGTGAGCACGTTGAAGAATGCGCGTCTTGAAGAAGTTTTTTAATGGGTACAATCATCATGGCAAAGTAATCACTCACACAAGATCACAATAGCAATTGTGGCTTAAGATGTTTGTTAGATTGTTTCAGAATTGCTACAAAGCTTTTGAGTCATTCATATACGAGATATTAAGTGAAGATAAATAAGTGTATTCAACCAAGGAGGTATTTAAACTATTTTTATCCACTGTTTACCCACCCACTAATTATGTGATGATAATAATGTGTATAAATGAATTAGCTTAAGATGATGTGCTCCGACTAAATTGTAGAAATGATGGAATGATTTACGAAAAAGAGAAACCGAAGTTTCTTGGGACTGATTAATGAAAATTTATTTTTAGGAAAGAGATGGATTGATAGATGCATAGACTAACGGTAGTATTATTTATAGACTGGGATCCCTTTTGTTATGCATCTAATAATAGGGGCTGGGTACGCGACCCAAGAATTATTTGAAGGTTTATAGGAGATCAGTTTAGATCAATAGTCTTATTATGCCTGTATTATTTTGCCCCATCCCTATTTCTTCCTACGTATTCTGGAAACTTTGATTTTGTCCGGGCGTTATTACCATTTTATATGATCTAATTAACATTCTATTGTCTTTTTTATCTAAATGACCTATTCCCACGGTTTAAAACAATTCACGCTATGCTTATGCACTTGCAATGTGTTTTTTTGTAAAAATCTAGTATTTTACACTTCGCACTAGCTTATCTTTCAGTTAACAGATAAGGACTAGATGGGAACGTTGATAACGCGGAAGTTTACTTGTTTACTTAAATACGCAAAACAAAACAAAGATATTTTAAAGATTTTAAATAATCTCTGAAAATATTTCAACCTTTTGCAGTGCAAGCTTGTTCACATCTCTTATTAACAGAGAGTAACAGTGTTGCACTGCCGTCATTGTTAAATAATGAAAGTGCAATAAAAATTGCAATTTTTTGAATCTATGGCTACCTATTATTTAAAGACCTGCTGTCCTTCCTTCAAAGCCACTGTTCTGCATTGTGCCTTTTGAAACTTGTCGCTGGCAGCATTTTTAAAAATAATCACACCCCAAATAATATAACGATGTCCCATTCACTTCCTGTCGGTTGACTGACATCAGCTTTGATCCATTTAATTATTTAATAGCCGCGGTATGAATGGTGAGAGATCGTCGTTTAATGATTTTCAATATTTTTTTCCCTTCCGTCACGCCCTTATTTTTTACTTTCTGCAGATTTTATAAGAATTAAATTTATTTTATGGCGGTTTTTTAAACACTCTAGATGTTCACAAAGTAGAAAGAATTTGAGACCGATTTTATTTGCAACGCCCAACAATTAAATGCAATTAAGGATAATAAAACAGAATCAACACGCGAGTTATTCTTACGATGACAACTGTTTAAGGGAAGCGATAAAATAGTTTCAAACTTCCTTAAAGATTTAGAACGGTACAATACCTGATATATGATTAATTAATTACAGCTTTCTATAAATTTAATAGATCATATGGTCCACTAATCTTGGCATCAAACACTCATAAACAAATTGCTTAAGTTCTGACGTATTTTTCAATTAGGTAATAAAAATTTACGGTAATTGCTAGTCAGGTTAAAGATTAAATTGATATTTGTATTTAACAATCATAATTAAACCGTTGCAATCCGATAAAAAATAGTAAGATCGTTGTTTTATGCAATTTTTAGTAAATATTGCAACTTCGTTATTTTATGGCCTTAGCACTGATAATTAGTAGCATAGGTTAAATTTTAAATGCAACGAATGCTAGAAATGCAGTGAAGATTTGAGCAGTTACGAACCACAGCTGATTTTAAAAACAAAGACGCGAGTGACATTGAAGAAACAATGGGATTCTTGAGACAATGACAAATTTTTGAAATAATTTCAATAAAAAATCGTTTTTTCATGGTCTTTTGCAAGTTTTAAAATCAAACCATAAAATTTTGTCATGACTTGGGTAAAAACGCGTGACGAGGTTGAAAATTTTAAGAATGGAGGTATCGTACACGAGCGTTTTTGACTTGCTTGTATTGATTGTGTTCCTGTGGAATTTTAATCCGTTGAGGTTTAATCGTCCAAGGATTGCAAGGGAGGCTAATCAATTTAATTTATTTTTTGTGGTTATAATACGAATAGGGAATAATAATCGAAGGGCTGCTGCTGCAGCAGAAACCGTATCTGAGTTTAAGGATACGTTAACTATGGAGGGAATGAGCTACTCCAACGAGGACCGCGTTATTAACAAGTTTTTTGAGTTGGGGGTAGATGGAGGCAGTTCAAGATTTGCAGATGTTGAAGACTGTTTTCATAATGATAACCCTCAGTCTAATATGGAAAGTGGACGCTGGGCAAGCTCTAACTGCTCTAATGATAACCCTCCACGTAAGATTTGATAATTAGTTTTAAACGAAACGGAAAATTAAATCCAGATTTATCTACAGACATCTCAGTAAACCCCAGACTAGGCTTTGTGATTCTAAAAGCTGGTGTTGACATAGGCTTGTTTTGTTTAAAAGGAGACATAATTGGATTGGAGACCGACAAGTAAATATTTATTTTAAGGATAAAATTATATTGTTCGGGTTTATCAGTATTTACCAACCTGTCATGTTTTCTAGATTAAAGCTGAATAGAGGAACAAATCCATCAAATCTTTTTTATTTGAGCTGGAGCAACATCTTTTTTGTTGAAGATGTCCTCGAAAAAGGAAGTCGGTGCTCACTAATTAAAGAATTAATATTAAACTAATATTGTATCCTGGTATAAATTACGAGACACACGTTCTACTTGTGAAATTAATTTATAAAAGATTCATTTTAATTAAAGCCACAACAGAAGCTGTTAAAACCGGAAGTGTCTTAATTAATATCGACGATAATTTACGGATTAATGTATATCGTTTTAAAAATGATCATACCAACAACTTCTGTACTAGTTTAACGATAATGCTGATGCGTAGAATCATATTCATATTCAAATAAAGCCAAATCCTTCGGAGTTTATTACGATAATGCTGAATTTCTTGTCCTGGACGACGTAGTACTCGGCTATATAGTACTGCATGTGTTTTTGAAGCGTGAAATTTATTTTTACTTAAAATCCTAAAAACGTAAAAAATCTAAAAATAATCTCGATGTATTACTTCAGGTGACAAGTAACAATTTTTTATTAAATCAGTTGAACATACCTTGGGAGCCAATTTTTTAAAGCTTTTATGAACAAAGAAGTGATTCATGAATAGTATCAACCTGGGCATAAGAAATGAATGACTCATTTTAAAAAGTTTATGAATGCAGTGGAATTTACAATTGATATTTGAAATACAAACACAAGAGCGTGGTCCTACTCTCTACCTTTTACCTTTAATCTTAACATTGAGGATTATACCAGGTAAAAATAAATATTTAGGGTTAAAGCTGGGCATAGTGTGGGTACCTAACTTCACAATTTTAAGTACTTATGTACTTGTAAATCATTTATGAAATTATATGAAAAATACATTCTGGGGCAACGTGTGACAATCCCTTTTACTAACGACTTTTTAATCTTCAATGTTTAAACGAATCTAAAATTAAAATTGAGTTGTATATTGTCGTAATTAATTCAAATTCTTAATTAAATCCAAAGACGATGACCCTTTCACGGCTCTTATCTGTTCCTCTTCCTCGTTTTTGTACGAAAGCAATTTCCTCTTCTAACAAAAATAAAAGCGTTTTGCCAAAACTTAGAGAATCTGAACCTAACTGGAACACAATTAGATATGAAATTTCATTTTTATTCTACAGGACAAGCTTCAATGATAATGAGATTGATAAGATGAAAATCATATTCAAAAGAATCTTTTTCGATTGACCTGGACGGTTCATTTTATTCAAATTTAATTATTGATGGTCTTGTTGGCTACTTTTAATCAAAGTTGGTTTTCCCTATTCCTGTTAAAACCTTTCCTTGACCGGAAACTCACCTTGTTTACCCTTCTCAATCAAACAAAGCCGAACAAGAAGCTCTGTTTGTATCTATGTAAATTACTCGAAAGTTAGCCTCTCACTTCCTTTCCCGCCAAGGAATAAAAATCAAGAAATAACCTTTTCATCGATGAATGACTTCCTCACTTCCTCCGAAATGTCCGCTTTTGTTTATAAAAACGGTGATGAATTGGCTGCTCTGTTTAGAATTCAAAAAATAAGTCCACTCCGGATGAAAATTTAAAAAGTTCTAAAGAAAAACAGAAGTTTTTGATGACGCAAATCGTCGTTTTTCTACGCCGTGGGGGTATTCCTGTCTAGTACACTTTTGCTTTAATCTTGCATAAATTATGAAAAATACGCAAAAATGATAAAAGAAGGTGAATTATCCAGTAAATTGTGTACTTACATGATTGCATTTTAGAAATGGAAAGAAATTAGTTGTGATCACACCGGCTATGTCCGAATAATACCTCCACCCCGACTCTTGATGAACGCAGTGATGAATTATAAATTCTGGAGTTTAAGAAAATAATACACCAGGCTTCCTTGCATTTAAATTGTTTGTTTTCATTGGCAAATTATTATTTTCTTTGCAAATGAAAAATAAGCAGGAGAAAATAAATAATTTAAAACATGCAACAAGATTAGCAAACACTTTGTCTTTAAATATCTTCCAAAGTTGCAGCAAATCTGTTAATCAGATTGAGAAAATAAAACATTCCAATAATTCCGTTAGAAAAAAAGAGGGAGAAGTGGGAATTGCGTATTTTAAAAATAAACTTGGAAAAGTGTATTTAAGACGAGGAAAAGAAGATTTTAAAGTGGAGTTGGCGTATCGATCAGTCGTTAAATTTATCAACCTCTAGCTTACATCCCTTGTCGACCCGAGGTCGGGCAATTTAGAAAATAATAACAGTCTTGGTTGATTGGGTGGTTTTATGCAAATTAGGCCATTAACCATAACGGACACGAAATAGTATTTGTTAACGATTGGTCGTTAGTGAAAATTAAATTCCGGTTGGCACGGTTACTAAAAACCGATATTTTTTCGGTCGCTATGGAAAGTCTAGTTTTTAAGGAGTAAAAGACAAGTCATCATTTGTGATGATCATCTCTGCATCTCAATAGATTTCCTTTTCCGTTTCTTCATCTTCTTCTTCCTCTTCTTTTTCGATTCATTCATGTTTGTTGAAGTTTTGTAGATTTCGGAGTGAGTAAAAATCGGAGAATGAGTAAGACACACGCCTTGGAGTAGGGCAGATGTGTAAAGTTATGAAAAACATGTGTGCTTTTATTTCTGCATAGTAATCGAAAAAAGATATTGATGGAGCTGGCAAAAGGAAGTCATTTTAAACAGGAAGTTGCTGATAAGTTAATGTACATTTTGAAGCAAGAGTATTATTGCATAAAGCCAATATAATATCACCAAGATATCCAATCAAGAAAGAATTTTTGTTCATAATCTTAAAACAATTTGTTTTTCTTGGCAGGAGCACAACTTTCCTGAAAAATCATTTTTTCACCTTATTTTTCAGTTTTTCATAATATTTTTAACTGTTTTCAATTTTGAGGACGATGAAGGAAATAAAAAAGGATAATTAACGTACAAGGACATACTAATAACCAACGTGTTTTTAACAAGCTCTTTAAAACCAGCTTTTTTGACCAATAAAAAAATCCTTGTTTAAAAAACAAGCGACCTTCTTCTCAAAAGAATATGTTTGACAAGTTGTCAGCATCATCATCATTCCCATTGTTTTACCGAAACTGTCCTTTTGTTTAAGACATTTTTTAACCGTTTTACCATCATCGGCCTTTGATTCACTTTGCAATTTAAATTCTAAAATGATTTCCAGTTCGGATTTTTATTCAATTTCTCGACTTGTTTCACGTCACAGCAGGACACACAGGCGATATATTTACTTATTTACAACCCAACGGATGTGACATTGATATTGCTATTGCAATTTAAAGAGATTGATAGACTCCGAGAGAGAATGGAGTAAAAATGCCCGATTTTTTACATTGTTGTTACCGTCATTAATCACCACACTCGTAAACATCGAGAATATTATGCAATAATGTTTGATCTTGTAAGAGGATGCAGTTTTTTAAAGGAACAAGATGATAAAAATTCTTAAAGAGGATGTGAACCTCGAAATGAAATAGAATACGAATTGTGTAACTTTCATGATGTTGAGCGACATTTTCTTCTTTTCTTCTTGTTCATCATCTTTTACTACTGCCGTATATTCTTTATTTATAGCCGGGTCTATATTAAAATGAAAAGAAGTCTGGAACTCAAAATATTTTATAGTACCGGGGTATGCAATTGATATTTTAGTAACTTATTTAAATTACGCAATATTTTCCCCTGTGGTAACGAGATTCTTTTTAACATTGAAGCTCTAATGGAGGAATTACGGTATTAGATAAAAAAAACTGAAGAACCCGAGTTTTGGAATCCCCTGCATTTCAAGCGATTAGTTTCAGAAGTTTCGGCATCATCATCTCCGTGTTCAAATGATGATCAGTCACCCAGTCAGTATGAAAATGCTTTCTTATCTCTTTTCTTGCTTGTTATTTCGGGTTTGCATATGAAAGACGGTCGCGTACTCGTAAAAAGAAGAGTTTTCTTCGAAGAGTTTTAAGCTTTTAGCTGTGTATCGTACAAAACTGGTGAACCAGTTCTTGTTTAGCCTTCGCTAACGAAGGTTCGTTCATCACTTTCTGCTCACAAGCTCGTTCATAATAATCAATACAAATTAATCCCGTGTTTTACCAGAGTAGTAATAAAAATCAAGAAGAACAACAATTCTTAAAGTTGTTATAATAATAGCTTAGGTTTAAAGATGATGTGATGACGGTTATTGTGAATAGTTTAGGAGAACCTTCAACCTTTGCAGCTCCGCCTTCTTTGTTTAATTTTCCTCAATGAAGTTTTAAGTGAAGGACAACGGTTGAGTTTTTTAAAGCGTTTAAAATAAGCCGTTGCGAAGATGATGTCAGGCGTGTTTGGAACTAGTGTTTGGATCTCGTTGGGACTCCTGCTCCTTATTTTCCTCCCGGTGAGATGCCAAGGCTCTTTGGCTACTCCGAGGATTACGGATTCCGCAACGGATGAGTTGTTTGAAGATGTTGAGGATCCTGATCAAGGAGAGGAGCAACATGATTTGGAACCTAAAGTTCATTGTAAGTAGCCCTTTTGATTTCATAACGGAACATCATTTGAGATTTTAAACAGGAAAAACGTAGTTAACTTGTTAAAGAAATATGCTAATTAAACGAGGTTAATGAGGTAGACGATAAGAACTTTTGAGACTTATTTCTCCGATAATTTTTATGTTGTTGTCAACGGAAAACAGGATTTTGGGTTTTGGACAGATAACAATGTTGAACATTCAAATCAATTATTAATTTTTAAAAGAAGCTCAACCTCTACTTTTCATCAAAGCATCATCAACTGATAATAACAGGGTAGACAGAAACAAGGATTTTGACCGATTGTAAATTTTTATCACTTTTCTTTCTCTTCTTTGCCACTGTTCGACTTCTCGCTTATCAGAAAAAGCTTTTTTGGCAGATTGTCAAGAAAATCATTTTAATCTCTGCTTTACTAAATGAGTAAACCTGAGAGGGATAAATAAACCGGAAATTAATAATTTTAAAGTTTCAGGTATTTCTTAAACTAAGCCTGTCAGGTATTTTTGAAATAACAATTCCATAAATTCTTCATATTAAGAAAATCGTGAGGGAATAATCAACGTCAGCGCTATTATCAAAATGCAGATGATCCAGTTTTATTATTGAAATAAGAATCCGCAGTTGATTATTCAGATTATTTCAGATTGATATCAATTTCTTTATTTAAGAGTAGCGATGACGGGTAAAAAAGCTGTTGAAATTTAAATAAATTTGCCACTGTGTTACGAAAACATTGAATCAGCGTGTTTCACGTCATTGTATCTTATTTTATAGGTTTGTAAATATTTGCTAAGGAATAAAATACTAAAAGTGACACTTTTTAGCAGTCAGTTTTTGCTGATAAGCCACTCTAATTCTACGTTCTGTAATATGTAGTAGAAGATGCGTTTTTTCTTATAAATGGTAATCCTTTTCCTCAAGAAGAAAACATGTGTATGACATAATATTTTTTGAGGGTTTCTATTTTCACGCTAGGAATACTATAACGAGTTCTTTGAAAATATATCAAATAACTTGAGCAACTGAGTCTCTCTGATTTCTAAGAGATCTAGTAAAAAAGAGGGTGATAAAAAACTCTTTTTAGTTTGAACTCCTGGTTTTGAATTACTTTTTTGAATACTCCTTATAAAAATTAATTTCAATGTCATTTTCAATTCCTGTCTCCATTCAAGAGTATAATAGACTCAAATTTAATCCTGCATTGCATAAGCCCTGTAAAAATGGGTGTAAAAACTAAATTGATATTGAATAGAGTCTAAAATGCTTTTAAAAAAGAAAATGGACATGGAACCCGTCATTTACCACTTAAATCCATCTCCTTTTATTGTTAGAAAAAGAGTGGAAATGAGAGCGATTAAGGAGAAAATGACATGAGCAGTGCTCCTGTATTTTTCAACAAAACAGATTTTAAGGGCACACTCATAACAAAAAGTGAATATTCCAAAGGAAAAACAGAAATTGCCCTGATTGAGTGAGTTCCTTCATAAAAATAAACCCATAAACCAGTGGCTGGTAAAAGATGCTGCTGGTGGGACATGTGTCCTACAATTTTTCTTTGGGGCTTATGAAATGGCTGGTTTCTTCAGAGAAAACAGTAAAAGAGAGAATATAATGAATTTCTTTGTTTTACAAACCAGAGCATCCAAAACATGGGATTTTAACAGATGAAAATTATTTGAGAACAGAGGAGGCAGTGTGTGATCTTTTAAACCTTTTCTTAAAATACTTTAACAACAACAACAAACTCGTAGATTGATTTTAACATTTTTTGACTGAGAAAAGTCAGGATTCTTATGGTGGATTTTATCCTTCCAAAAATGAACATTTTCTCTATATTTCCATCATCATCGTGTTCCTTGTATTATGAGGAATGAAATTGCAGGTTTGAAAAGAGAGAAACTTGATTTTAGTCCGTTACCGGCAGTTTTCCACCCGGACATGTTTTCTATCATATCGCCTTTGTAATCCGCATTTGTAACTGTTGTAGACAGATAGGGGCAACATGTACAAAACGTGGACCCCATAGTGGTCAAGTGTGGCGGATTGGCTAACGTATAGGATTTTAAACTAGAGAATTACGAGTTCGATTCCCGCTTTGGAAGCCAATTCGTACGTGAATAAATAGGACTTCTTGAATATCTGGAGATTTAATATCATAGTAGGGAATCTCAACCCAGGTTGTGCGGGCCGGGTCCAGGATATAAAAAGTGCCCGGGTAGAAAAGTCCTGGACTCCATTTAGTCAGTTACAAATGACAGAGCTAGTATGACGCAGAAAAATCAAGGGAGTTATTTTATATTTTGCTCATAATACACCTCCTCTTTACCATTAAATTCTCCATCTAGATCGTAAAATTTTAATACATCGAACCTCTTTCTGAATATGATTGAGTAAAAAACGTGAACATCAGAAAATGAATGATATTTGACACTTGGCATTCCATTACGCTTAAATGTAAAACCATTTCTTTTAAACCATCAGTTTTTATGTTTAAATATTCATGTTTGAATGATTTTCTGATGCTGTTTATATGTTGTCAGAGAAGGAAAAAAACACGCAAGTTGTAATTTACTAGCAACATCCATTTAAAAATGTTTTTACATATGAAAAGGGGTAGTTTAGAAAAGGTTATTGATGAGGTAGAGATGATGATGTGAATGATTGCTTCATACTCCTCGTCATAAAACATTTAAAATGATTATTATCATCGTGAATGTTAAATAAACGAGGATGTTGTCGTTAAAAATGGTTTTAAGCACGGATTCCCTCTATAATTATGTTTAAATGATGATGAATACGCTAAAAATAGGGATTAACAGTGATAAAAGTCATTCTAGCTTTTATTCTTTTGCGTAATTGCATGAGCTATAAAGAAAGGATTATGATTATGCCAACTTTTTTTTAGTTTTGCAAGAAGATGGACAAGGAAATATTTCCGTGAGCCGAGGTGAAGTCCTTAAAATAATTTGCATGTCCCCGGTGGAGGCGAGTGATACTGATAGAACAAAATGGGTCAAGGATGGAGTCCAAATGGAAACGGAGAATTATTCCCATATCGTTTTTTCAAGGCTTATGTTAGTATTGAACAAATCTCGTTATCTCTTATCGAGCATTGACTTCTTCTAATCAAAATGTGAGATTTTGCGCGGTAAAGTTGGAATTATTTTAATTAGGTTGACCGTAAATCAAGTAAAGAAGGAAGACAAAGGAGTTTATGAGTGCCACGTGTACAGCCCAGATGGTGACACTAGATTTCTTCGCAAAGTTTCTGTAAAAGTTACAAAAAAGAACAAACACAAAGAGGAAAAACATGGAGGGAATGGTGGAGGCAAAGGGGGTAAACCTGTAGAATATGATGATGAATACGATCCCAGTGAGGAGGATCGAATTGACGCGAGGATTGGATGTAAAGGGGAGAGAATCGGGGTGACGGCCCGGCTCCAACAGCAGCCCCCGCAGCAGCGGATCTCCACTGAAGAATACCCTCCAAGTCTAGATGATTCGGAGGATGTTGTCGTTGGAGGCAATGCCACAGACATTCAACAGCCGGAGACAGAGCCTTATCTCTGTTTTGAATTGAATGAAGGGAAGAGAAAAATGACGCATTATTTAGTCCGCTCCGCCGGCACCACCGCCACCATACATTGCAATCCAAGAGGTATAAAAAAGTTTTTTATCTTGAAAGATGGTTATCTATTTCTTTGAAATGTCAAAGACATGTCTAAACAATGTTTTAAAGAAAACTCTCTTTATCTTTTAGGAACACCACCGTATGAAGTGAAATGGTTGAAAGATGGGAAGCCATTCGTTGTGGCTGGTTATCAGCACAAGATCACGAGTAAGTATTCACTCATGTTGAAGGACGTTTCGAAGAATGACGAGGCACTGTATACCTGCCAAATATCAAATCAAACTACTACTTTGGATTATGATATACGATTTGTTGTTGCACGTAAGACATAAAAATTCACAATTCTCTCGCAATTTTAATTCCTGCTTTCTCTACTCCTCATATCTCAGCAAAACTATCTTAAACTATAATTATTGCATGCGCTAACAACTACTAATAATTCTACTTTTTACTAACTGGCATTAGAGGTCAACCCTTATAGGTTTTGTGTTGTAAAAATGATTATTCAAGTTTTTTATTATTCGTTTTCTATAATTTTGGTGTTTAAAACTGTTTTTGGTAAATCTTTTCAACTTGTTCTGGATTTTATCTATCCTGTTCGATTTAAGTCAGTCAATGTCAAAATTAGAAAAATAATGTATTCTGGTGATGGAACTAGTCTGTTCTTGGATTTTTAAGTACCTACTTAACTTTTTCACTTAAAAGTAGTTTTTGGGGGCTCGTCGGTTGTTTACATCCGGTAGACTGGTGGTGGTTTGGATTATTTAATAAAATGTATAAAAAGAGTGGACAGAGGAGAAATGAATGAATTGTGAATTTCCAGATCGCATAGCAACAGCCCCAGTCATAACGAATTTAAATTCAAATAGAAGTGTGGAGGTTGGAGGTAATATTACGTTGGAGTGTGACGTACTACAGAAAACTAAAGGGTCCATGTACATCGTCAGTTTTTCTTTTCAAGATGGCAAAAACATTACATATGTTAAGGTAAAAGAAAGCCCTTTGTGATTTTTCAGGTGGTGGGTGGTTTAAGTAAATAGCTGATAAATTTAATTATTATCATTAAATTAATTATAATGCATCATTTTATTATACGAGAGAACAACGTAGATAGAAATCTCGCATAAATTATGCCCAAACATGATAAAACTATTAAAATGGAGTTTCTATCACGACAAACAACACAAGCGGATATGAAACTACGATATTATGCTAATTTTATGCAAATAATATATAACAAAACAGCCATAATAATACTAATTCAAAAAGCTATTGATTATCTAACAAAACTTTGTAATAAATTCGCCCTGAAGCAACTTTTCGCAGCTTACCCCATGTCCTAATACAAGTTTCAGCATTCAAGCAAGCTCCCTACCATTTTCCCTCAGCAGTTTTTTGATTTATGATTTATTTAAAACTTGGAATTTATAAATGCAGTTGTGCCACATGCACCACCAATATTTTCGGAGTCTCCAGGCAATGTCACGATAGACTTTGGAGACACGCTTCACTTAAAAATGGTAATTTTAAGTGCAGCAGAGTATATTCTACACTGGATCAAAACGGATTTTGATCACCCACAAAATAGTTATGAGATTCAGGTAAAAATACAAATTAATTATTAATTTAGCAGAGTGTGTGCCGCATACTTAACTTTTGATTGCTGCTCTGCTGCTGTCGCATGCAATTCAACCCCTGCTGCTAAAGTATTCAAAATTAACCAAACAAGTCGCATTTAAGTATTAAATTAACAATTAGTCAACGCATTATTTACTCGTCAATACCGTAACACGGGTTAAAATCAAGCAACTTATTTAACCTTAAATATCAAGCTGTTAAGCTAGTTTGCATTTAATTTTTGGCCAATTAATCTTATAGAATGTTAGAGTTTAGTAGAAACTAATTGTAATTAACTTGCTTCCCTTACAGTCAAGAGTGTCACCCAACAGCCCACTTTACAAGGATTCGTTAGACAACCACAAATTAATTCTGGAGAACGTTACCTTCGACGACGCCGGCTGGTACACTTGTGTGGCTGTGAATTCCATAGGAAAAAGCCAGAAAAGGATTTATGTTAACGTTGTTGAAAGTAAGTTTAAATTATTCAGTTTTCATTTTATAAATACTAACCTTTTATAATTTTTACAGCAATTCCAGACATTGTACAACCTCCCCAGGGAACGGTAATTAGTGGAGGACATCTTGCAATTATACTAGTAATAATAAGCACTACCGTATGTGCAGGTTGCTGCTGTTTACGTAAACAATGTAGCAGGTAGGTTTCTTACGTTAATTACATTATTTAAATATTATTACTAGTTAAATACTCATTATTTTTAATAGATCTGGAAAGCAAGGACTCCACCATGAGTACACGAAAGTTGTCACGATTGATAAACCACCCAGGAATGATAATGAAGATAAGTCACTGACCATTCCGGATATTAATATAAAAACAGTCATGTCGTCAAATAAGAGCGGGCAGGAATATGAGCTGCCCACCGATCCACACTGGGAATTTGACAGGTCTAAGCTTCAGCTTTGCTCTTATCTTGGGGAGGGGGCCTTTGGGGAAGTTAGACTGGGAACGGCCGAAGGGATTATTGAAAAGGGGGTGATTTCAACAGTTGCAGTGAAGAAATTAAAAGGTATTTAAAAAATTAAAGTAATTGATTAATTGAGAATTATTAATTTTACTGGAGTTTGTTCTTTTAGAAACGCACACGGATGCAGAGCTTCTAGATTTAATGTCAGAAATGGAAACAATGAAACGGATAGGAAAGCATGTTAATATAATTAACCTTTTGGGATGCTGTACGAAAGACGGAGAGCTTTTGGTAGTGATGGAATTCGCAGAGCATGGAAACCTTCTAAATTACCTGAGGAGTAATCGACATCATTTCTTGTATGAAACGCCTAATAAAGTTGGAGACGGAACTGTAGGAGACGTTCCACATGAAATTATCCGAATGGATTCACCCGCAGATGATGAACCAGTCTCTTTCAGGGATTTAATGTCGTTTGCGTATCAAGTTGCGAGGGGAATGGAGTATTTGTCACAGCGGAAGGTATAAAACCCCAAAAGTTGACGGTTTTTAATTAAAAGCCAAATAATTACTGAATTATACTTATTTTTTTTACTGTTTTCAGTATGTGCACAGAGATTTAGCAGCAAGGAACGTCCTTGTCTCGACGAATAAAATTGTTAAAATCGCAGACTTTGGCATGACAAGATTTGCCAATGATTATTATAGAAAGAAAAGCGATGGGCGGGTGCCGGTCAAGTGGATGGCGCCTGAGACTTTGTTTTACAGAGTTTACACAGCCCATTCTGACGTGTGGTCTTATGGGGTCCTCCTCTGGGAAATTGTTACCTTGGGCGGCACTCCCTACCCTTCTATGCCTGATGTGGCGCAATTATTTGAGTTTTTAAAAGCCGGAAGGAGAATGAGCCAACCACCTAATTGTCCTACTGAATTGTAAGTTTTCATTGCCAGCAAACAAAAATTATTTAACTGTTGATTAAAGTTTTAATTATTTTTAAATTCTTTAACAGATATTTAATTATGAGAGACTGCTGGATAGAGAATCCAGAGGGTAGACCTAGCTTTCCTGATCTCGTTGAAGATATTGGTCGGATATTATCAATTGCTTCTGGAAGAGTAAGATTAAATAATGGATTTTATTCATTTACATAATCAGTTCATTTAAAAAATATTTTTATTGAGAAAACTAATTGTTGGGGCTTTATGATATTTTCTTGCAGGAGTACTTTGAACTGGAAGGTGTACGTCCACTTTTGCTTGATGATTTGGACATTGCAACACCGCCTGATAGCCCTGAAAACTCTGCAACTGGGATTATATTTGACCCAGAATTTGTCAAGTCATTTTCCACATCCGGCTCATAAATTGAGCTGAACGTATTATAAATTTACTTATTAAAATATTTCTTTTGCTAATGTAAATGCAGATGTAAATGTACAATTAAAACATTTCTTGGAAGTCGTTCACTAAATAGTCATTATAATTACGTAAATGTGATTCAGTTTGTTTTTATGTTGCGTAATTTTTGCATTTACTTTTTCTTTTTTAAGTTTCTTTTATATTGTGTGATCTAACATTAATTATTTACAGTAACTATCCAAGATTAACTTTTAAACTAAGGTTTAACTTTACAATTAGCATTAAATTGAATTTGTACATCTTTTTGAGTTATATTAGTCAAAATTAATCTAAAAGTTCAAAAATGAATTATTTTACAGATACAAAAACGTAATGTGTGTGCCTTCTCTAAAAAATGTGACTGAATAGTTATTTGCTTACCAAACACAATTACTAAATAGTTAATTGTAACTATCTTTAAGATTTTCTCTTTATTATGCAATACATTGGATCTTTAGCTATTTTTAAATATAGAATTCCATGTCTTAAAATTAAGTTAATTTATAAAGTTTAGAAGAAAGCAGAGAGACTGGCTACATAAGGTGTTATACTGAATAAACAAGAGCTTATGACGTACTTGCCTTAAGATTATTTAAATTATAATTGTAACGGTGAAACAATAAAGAAATTGTCACAAAGCCAAGAATAGTTATTTGAGTTGTTTACGCATGTGGGAAAAATGTCGTTAAATCCGTGAAATTGCAAATCATTATATTGTTCATGTTTATGCAAAAATAATACGTATTATTTAAAGTAATTGCCTGTTTCTTAGTCATTTAAAATTGACATCTGCTTAACAGACTCAGAAAAGAATTAATATCCTGGAACAGGGAATAAAAACCTTTGATAGACTCTCAAAAAGCAATAAAATTAAAGTATGGCTATTTTTACATAAATCCGGTTTATTACCCAAAATGCTTTTTCAAACAAAGCAGACATAAACTTGTTTTATTGCATACATTTACTACATTATTGCATTACACATGTTTTAAAAGAAAGCTTGAGTTTGGGGAAAAGAACGTAAAAATGGGACCATAGAGCAAATTCGGGAAATAGTGGGAAAGTTGGACAAAGTTGGGATTTCTAAGCATAAAATAGATACACGCCTGAGAGAGAGACTTTTTAAAAGGGGAAAAAATAGAAAGTTACATCTTTTTCTATAACAATCCTGTAATTCTCCCTTTTCTGTTGATATTGTTGATGTAAAGCTGATGATGATGATGATTTGACGATCAATGTCGAGCCAAAAGTCAACTATAGTTTCCCGGCTGCCCGTATCAAGTGCCTTAGCAAATTATCCCCTGCTTTGACATAGGCTTTGACATGGACAGCGATAATTCGGTAAGTTTACTACAAAACCTGTAATTAAATTAGTCCGGTTCTTTAAAATTAAAAATTAACGCAATTAGTGACCTTGAAGGGTAATTAATGAACATGCGCTAACTTTGACAAGATTGCCAAGTTTGTATTTTGTGCGCGGTTTTTTAGTTAATTAAAGTGGTAATTTTAATAAGACCGGCATTCTTTTAAAATGCTGGTTTAAAAAAGATAATCTTTTGAAGATTGTCAAAAGGTGGTAAGTTTATTTGTGCAAGGGAAGGATTCAATTATTTTTTATTGTATTCAATTAAAAAAATGAAGATACCGGATGCGATTCAAATCGGCGATGAAACCCAGCCGAGAACGCTTTATGTTGGAAATCTAGACACGCAAATGACTGAGGAGTTCCTCGTCGTCCTTTTTTCCCAAATTGGTCCAGTTAAAGGATGTAAAATTATCCATGAGGTAAGTAAAAACTTTTAATTAATTATCTACTTCTGTTAAAAACCTTTCTTACAGACACACAAACATAATTGCAAGTTAACTGGTTTAATTAAGTTGTTTTTAAAGAAAGATACCTCATACCTCCTCCAGTCACATCATCGATTGTCAAAAATTGAAGCAGAATCCTTCTTCTGGAGATTTTAGAAGATTATTTGGATTCTCAAGCAATTTTTCATTCTTGTTATTACTAATTTTTAATTGTTTTTGTACGTTTTTTGTAAGAAAACTTCTACCGGTTACTATCGCCGTGGTCTCTCGTCACTGCCAGAATTTCAAAGTGAATCCTTCTTCTGGAGATTTTAGAAGATTTTAAAGGATTCCTTAACAATTTTTCGTTTCTGTCTATTTCTTCGTTATTAACATAAAATGGTTAATTTTTGAGTTTAGATTTTAAAAAATGGAAGAATTATTAATTAAATTACTAAGGTGGTTAATGTTAATTCTGTGAAGCTTCATAGGCTTTAAAGCAATATCTGCCTTTTTTCTTGTTTTTATTCATCAGTTTAATTGGAGAATATGGAACGAAGTTACCTCTGAACATGTAATTAGTATTTTTTGTTAATTGTTCTATGTACAATTTGCTGTCACTTTAAAATTACAAAGTTTATTTGAGATTAGCAAGGTCTCTGGGTACAGGAGGGCATAAAACAAGTTAAATTCTTAAAATAATCTCAATGAAAGCAAGTTTAATTATTTACGCACATTTGCAATTTATTTTACAAAGATTATGATAAATGATTGTTAATCGTTAATTTAATAATGCTGAAAGTAATATTTAGCAAGTTCGAAAATTGATATTCACTCCCCCTGACGTTCAGCATTTAAAGTCTGTAACTATTCAAGTACCTGTTTTAAAAAGAATATTTGCAATATTTTGTATGAAAAGGAAGAAGGAAAAAGACATTCACGAATTTTTATCCATTTATAAAGTTTTCCTTTTTTACAAGAAATTGATTACGAAAATTGGTTTACGTGAAAAAATGTGCAAAAGCAAGCGAGTGCATAAAATAATTAAGATAAATCGTTGGAAAAGCACAAGAGCTCATGGTTGTCTCATATATAAATACATTTTTGAATTAATCTTGATTAATTCTGTATCATAGTAAATAAGTAAAAATGCACAGAAAAGTAAAAAAGAATGCATTCTTTAATATCGTATCACATGACAGAAGAAGAAAATTATAACTGCACAAACATTTTTGATGACGGAGGTAATGGAGAGTAAAGTTACAATGATGATTTCATTGCTGGTGATACTGTAAAAAAACGGAGGATCGTAATCGTCATTGTTGCAAAAAAAGTGTGTCACTTTCATTGTTGGTTTCCTTCGGTCTAGTGAGCTCGTAAAGGAGTGCAGTTTGCAGGAGTTTAGTAATTTTCTTTAAATGAATGAGGAATTTCTCCGAGTGTGATGATGACGATAGATGATTACAAAGAAAAATGCATGCGAATCAAATCATTTCGCGTGTTAACCCTCGTGGTATATATTGCATATAAACGATTCGGTGAAGTGAATGAGCTTGAGTACGTGACATGTGCTCATAACTCACCCGCGATCCTCATTCGTCTTTTTTGACATTGACTTTAATTAATTAAATCTTATGCAAAAATTGAAGTGGTTTGTGAATTAAAACTCAGTTTTAGAGAGTATTTAATCATACATTTTAAAAGATTTATTGTTGCATCTAATTGGATAGTTTAAAAACTGCGCGAATTATTATTTTTTCAATAAACAACTTTTCGTTTAAATTCTTGACTAGCCTGCGTTTTTATGAATTCTAAAAAATATCAATGATAATGAATAACGAATGAAAATGAATTTTACGACGATTTTTCTTATACCGGATGTTGTTTTCCAATTAATTTAATTTTTTTGCGAACTAGATCACATTATTATGAATATTTTTTACAATGAAGAAAGTGAAAAATAAAAATCGCCTTCTTTTTTGATCAATCAGAGAAGAAATCAATGCGCATCAACACCATCCAATTATTTTTCGATTTCTTCATCTTTAATGTTTTGGTGTGAATTTGAAAATGATTATGACCACGCCCAATGAAAAAAACTGATTGAGATCTAGGATAAGAAGAGAGATGAAGTGGTGAAATCGCAATTTAGAAGAATCACATTTAAAAAGAAGAAAGGGAGATTTGAATAATTCTTATTAATTTTGCACATGTTACGTCTTCCCTTGATTAGTAGAGTGTGTGCGAGTAGAAGAAGAGTAGAAAGGGTTTGCATAAAAATTCGAAACTGTCGAAACTGCGTCATAATCGCGTAATTAAAATAAAATGGAAAGCAGGTTTTAACTTTTAACGTTATGGAACTCTTAAAATTAATCTTCCCCGTGAATATGAAACGTTATTTACGTTTTTTAAAGTAAAAATGTGAATTATTGTTAAATATTTACATGCCTTTGGTAATTAGTACCTTCGGAAGTAGGGGATTTAGTAAAATCTATGCGGTAGGGATAAATCTTAAAGAAGATTTGTTCTCGTACTTCCTCATTCACTCTTTTCTCGCTTTCCTTCATAAAAATATACAAAACGCTGGCATAAACAAGTGTAAATTTATTTGCAAACTTGTTAAATTCAACACGGCAGTTAAAAATCCGTAAAAAAACGAAATATTAAACACTTTCAAATCTCGCTTTGGTAACTATTTAAACAGATAAAAATGTCAATGCGGTGTTTTTATGATAGAGAGAGTTGCGCGGTGTTTAGTTATTTTCATCATTACATTTTTCTTCACGCTGATTACGTTCGTTATTGATTGCGTATTACTTTCTTTCTTTAGCTTATGTGAAAAAGCAATAATTTCCGCTCGATTTAACTTTCATTATTATTTCATCAATAACGACATACACGTTTTGGATGCTCACACGACATAAACAAAAAGTCATTGACTGCTGTAATAATAATTTAAAATCCACATCCGTTTCTTCATCTTGTTACACTTTGAGTGTTTAACAAGGAGCGTTGTTAAGGATGTGGTGATTGTGATTTGTGAATGAATTAGGAACTGATCGGTAATTTTTGTAAAAGGAGAAAGGAAATTGAATTTTTTTCTCACTCCCTGACTAATCTTCAAGCGACAGCGGATATTTTATTGGTTTCACTCGCGTATATAAACAATTTTTTAAAAATCTAATAAATTTCCTTGACACCTAACCGCGTTTTATCATAAGATAGTCTTGGTCGGTGTTGAACTCTTAAGAAAGATTTTTATTGAAACAGATTTTTTTGCGTTTTGGTGGCGGTGGGGTTTTGAGTGGCCTAAAGGTGCAATCAAATATGCAAAAAAAGGATTTTTTACATGATTGCTTAGGCACATCCCCTCAAGGGAAAGAAATCTCACCCGAGGAGGAAGAGAATGACAAGGATTTTTTACTAATGCAACAGTAACAATGGAAAAATGCATGACGCTGGCTAAAAATTGTTCAATGTCACGTTGAGAGTTTTTAAACGCGTTTTTAATACTGCATTTGGGTCAGAGTCGTTCAACATGTAGAATAATGAAGACGAGATCAAAAGAAAGGGAAATATGCGGAGGGGTTCGTTTTGCCGTTCTTCACTGTTCGGCTTCATTTGGCAAACTAGGGCACAGAGAGGGACCGACGGAAAAAAGACAGAAATGAAGATGAAAAATGTGCTTAGCTAATACGGGCATCGTAATTTAATTGCTGTTTCATTATTTTCCCGCTTCCCGATAAGGCCCTGTAATGATAGTGTGAATTAAAAAGGGAGACGAGGAAAGGAGCCCTGAAGGGAATTGCAAAAACTGAATAAATTACACGAAAAGAGAAATGAGTAAAAAAGAGGTATGCGCGTAAATATTAAGATAATTGTGTTTTTTATTAACATTCTTTTAAAAACAGCGACAAGGAAGGTCTCATAATTTTTTGTGAAAAAAATGATTTAAAACGCGTTCGTCCCCTATTTTCACTTTCCTTTAGGGTTTAAAACGTTGGGAGAGTGAATTAACCGTTCAGTTCCTTTTTTGAAATGACAAGACAAAGCAAAATATTGATATCATTGCCATTGTCACTGATCAAACGTGACGGGAGAGGGGTCCAATTTAAACACGCCAAAATAAGCAAAACTAATTTTAAAGAGAGTAAAGAAGGTATTTAAATTGTTCAAATATTGACTTTAGAATTAGCGCCATCGTCGTCTCAAATTCAAGGAAGAAAAAGGGATTAGGTAGGGGCGGTGGTGAGGTGGTTTTTTATAAGGCACGTAAATGTAATAGTAAAAAACGTAAGATTAAGCTAGAGTTTTTACTATTTTGATGTATTGATGAACTAGAAATTACTTTAATAAAGGATGAGATTGTTTTTGGAAATGATCCAATGCGAACAAAAGTAATAAAAGCGGTTAGCAAAAGGCTGAACCGGATTTAAAGGATTAGGTCCCTTGCAGGGCTCCTTATAAAACTTTCTTTTCAAATATGTTAAATAAGAAAAGAGAGCGGGCGTTCCTTAATGATTATTATGTAAAATTGACTTTAAAAGAGCGGAAATCTTATTTAAATTATGATAATACTCTCTCCTTTTAATTTTGTACATTGAAATATTTTTATCTAACAATATCAAAAGAACAATAAGCCATTTCCTCCGTGGTAACTCAATCCGTCCATTGTTAGCCTGAATCGTCAGGACTGAGGTAGGACAGTGGTCAGTTTTGTTTGTTTTTAAGAAATAAACAGAATTTTAATAGCTAATTGGCGAGATGTTACCTAAAATGTGGGATTTAGGGCGTGTAGCAGAGATAGAGAAGTGAGAGGATGGCCCTGATGGGAAACGAAGTAGAAGGAAGAAGAGCGGGATGAAATGCACGATAAAACCGGGGAAACAAAAGAGTTGTTCTTTTATCTGAATTGTTTGCGACTATCATCTCTCATCTTTCTCAACAGTATCATCCCACCATCATATAATCATCTATAGCTACTGCTATTGATGAGATCGTTTGAGAATCTGCTTTGTTTTCTGTTTAAAAATTGAGGAGACCCCGGTCCAATCTTATCATTTTAATTTTTTGCACTTAAAAAACTCTATTAACCTATTTTACTATAAGGAGAGACGCCACACTGGGAAACAGTGGAAAGAAGCCGGACTAAATTAAGATGGGTAATCATAAGAATGAATGAATTCGAGTTGAATAAACTTTGCCAAATATTTTTTATTACTGCGTACCCATGCGTCATTTAAGACAAAAAGGTTTTAAAAAGGAAGCCAATTTGAATTTTTAATATCTTTATCTTTTAATCAAGGAACAAGGAAAGGAAGTTGATAAAATAGATGAAAAGATAAAAAAATTTACGATAATTACAGTTAATTTTAGTTATTATAACGGTGGTGATAATTACTTAAAAGGACCTCAATAGCAATTTTTCTTCAAAATTTATGGCAATTGAATGCTAATTTCTGTTTTAAATGAAGTTTTAAATGTACAATTTGGAAAAAATTTAAGTTTTTAGTAGATCAGCAGGATTCTGTTATGAATGAGTATTTTGATGTGCTAGATTGACCAGAAAATGGTCAGCTTAAAGAAATTTATACGTAATTGGTAAGACAAGAGTTTCATAACGATTATTACATTGTTCCTATTGGATGAGTTTAAAAATCAAAGCTTATGACGATGATTTTTTGCTAATTAGCTAAAATTTTCACAAGTAAATCTGATAAGCCACAATTCTTGCTACTGTTTTAAAACCATTTTTTGTAATTAACGCCTGAGCAAATTAATGTGATTGCAAGTGATGAAAATTGATGAATAATTAAAGGAGAAAAGAGTTAATTTTCTCAATCGTAATTACAATCTTGTGTTCTCTGTCAGAGCTTTCTCACTAGCACATTGAAAGAGAGGGGGACGCCGCGTTTTCCTTTTCAGAACTTGTTAACCGGCACAAAATCCCAATGAACATGTTTCGTTTAAAATTAATAATTTTCTGCAATCAACTGATGCGAACCAATTGAACAATGTTAATGTGCTCAGAGCATATCGTACCTGAATCAAAAATGAGATGTATGGTTGGCTATCTAAAGAAAACGAAAACTTTTTTACTATAGACTTTACAAAGAGTTATTAAAATCTACAAAAATTAGATAAACTTCTTTTTATCCTTTCGAAATGATTAGAAAAGGTCGATAAAATTAGGGATTTAAAAACATGGTAAAACCTAGTGAGCTACTAAAACTTTTTTCTTTCTGGACGACTGAACTAATGATATACTTATTTAATGGATAGGTTTAAATAAAAACAGCACTAGATAAAGGGCATTAACTTAAGTTTTAAATTTAGAGCAAATAAAATACTTTTAAATCTACAACAATTTTAGTACAGGGATTTTAGTATAGATTTATAAAGCTTCAGGGTACAAATCAAAATGCGTAGGTAGAGATTTTTAAGGCTGGAGTTGTAATACAGTTCTTCACGGACGAATTGTTTTTATTTGCTACAATTTCTTTAAAGAGTTACGTGTAATAATTCAATCTCCCAGAGTTTTTAAAAGGTTTTTAAGCACCGTCATTGCCACCAGAACTGACCAATTAGTATTTTGTGTACGGAGTAAACAAGGAAATAAATTTATCATTTGTCTTGTTTTTGGACCTAAATGACCTTTATTTGGTACAATGGTTACTTAAATAACAATTTTTTATCTTAATTGATATGGTTTTAAAAGATTTGACGGATTAGATTACAAATATTTTGGATAATTTAGTGAGCTTAAATACTTAGGAAGTCTGCATAAGGTTTAATTAATTGTCGATTATTTTAAATAATTGTTGTTGCGAATGTGACTACAAAAGTAGAATCTTTTTAATGGTTTTTAAAAAGAGATCAAAACAAAAAATAAAATACAAAATTTCGTACTTTTTTTCCGTAGTAAAAACAAATGTTGTATTTTATATCGCCTATGAAATTCTCTTTAAACCCTGTAGTTTTTACAAGTTTATTGTTAAGGTTCATGTATCGTAATTGCTGCTCGTTTTTAATGGGGGTTCTGCTCCAGAGAGTTTCTCTAATTTGTAGTTTTTACATTTTTAAAGCATCACCTAAAGTAAGAATCGTAATCAAATGAAAGATTTTAAGAATCCCTAAAGGATTGATAATGGCTGAATGGTTTAGTAGTTCGAGGGGCTTAAACCACCCTTCATTTAATAGCAAAATCAAAACTTGGCATTTCTCCCCACCATTTTATAATGTTTTTCTAATCGGTTTATATCAAAATATTTTAAAGGTTGGAGATAAAAGTAGTTTTATTTTTTAGAGAACAATAAAGCAAGGATAATCATGTGCGCTTGTTAAATTTTGAAAATTGCCTATTCTCCTGTTCAAAAGGGGTTTAAAACCTACAGAGGAGAATAAGATGAAGATTTTGTTTACTTTTGATTTTGTCTGATTTCCAATCTTTTGATCATTCTGTGGCTAATACTAGCCCGATGGGAACTTTGATGGAGATAGCGCTGACATGATTGGAATATTACAGAGTTTTCTCCAAGATTTTTTTATCTGATCGGATTACAGAGTTCTAAGAAGAACAAACAGATTGTCAACATGTCTTTATCGGCTTTACCGCAACAATGGACAAAAAGGAAGATTGAACAGGACAAAATAGGATAATAATGCTAGAAAGAAACATCTTGGATCATTGCACTTTGCTCTCAATTTTATTTGCTTAGTGTGTATATCTCAAAAAAGTACTTTTCTTTCGTTAAACTCCTTTGGGGTTTTTGCAAGGATTTTTTGCAAGAATCGTAGTAAAGAAAAAGCTCTTATTTAAGTCTCCCATTCATGAGCTTAAAAGGAAAAAGATGACAAATTTAATAATTTTACACACATTTTTTAAGAAAAAGAATAGAGTTTACCGTATTTAATATTTCGTGCTTTTTAAAACAAGGGCTACCGTACCTACCACGCTAAGACGTTGAAAATGATAGAAATAATAAGCTTTTGGGGTGGCCACCAACATGAAGATGAAAAAATGAACCCTTTCTTCCTCACTGTTGTCTTTTTTCGACAAGTGTGCGCCTTGATTACAGTGATCATTGTTCTCCACTTTCGTTTTCTCAGAATTAAAAACTGAAATGGATACTTTGCAATGATGATGATAATTACAGCGCTTTTTAAAATTGTAACAATTTCATAAACTTTTCAACAAGTTGACAATATGATAATTAGCTTTAAAATCCTATAGTTTTAACGAGGTAAAAATAAAAACGATGTGAATACGTCAATAAATACGTTTTAGGGTATATTAAAAATGATGGTGGTCTTTTAAAAAAAGTGTCGTTTTCAACGATAATAAAACGAAGGGGTTCTTAACAACATCATCGTAATTGCGAATTATATTAGTCCTCGTATAGTTAACAATGTTATGCTCATTTAAATGAGAAAATAATCCTAAAACTTGTAAAAGTATGGGAAGAAAAGAGTTTTAAAACTAGAAAGGATTATTGTTCGTTCAGGCATTGTTTTAACGTGTTTTTTTGGGAGAAAACATTAAAAAACACAACAAGGCTTATTTTCTTCATCTCTCTCGAATGGCTGACCATGCGAATAAGAATAACAAGAGAAATAAAAAATAGAAATCAATGTTTTTAAACCCCCGTCAAAATTTCTCAATAATTTAGTGAAAAGAGGCCCTCAAATTTTAAAAAAGGTTTTGAATGAACATTTTCAAGCTTTTTTAATGGAATAGTGTTGGAAGCGTTGGAAAGTTTGAGAGTCAGATGGGGTGAGAGTCGGAAATCCGGATGTACGTCGTTTTCTCTTAATGTCAATGCTTCTTTCCCAGTTGAAGTGTTTTAGGCGAATTTACCTTGAACTGGTTAAAAACAACAAAAGCTTAGAAAAATATTTGTTGAAAGGGAAGGTGAATGATAATAAGAAAGATGCTGATGGTGGTCACAATTTAAGAAAATAAAACAAGTAGGACATAAATGATTATGATCCGTTTCAAAAAATAATGACAATGACATGAGCAGCTTTAGCACATTTGAAAAGGAAAGGGCTATGTTGACTTAGGCATAAGTTAATGACTTTCAGTAATAAAGATGATTGTGATGATATAAAGACAGATTTTTTAAAAGCGTAATAGGATTGAAACAGGGAAGCTCAACGAGGAAGTGAGTAAAAATGCGTTTCATTACTCGTAGCAAAAAGGATGACAAGTGAGCGAGCGAGGAGCATTTACGACAATTCTCTGAGTTTGAATGCCCGACATTTCACTTTCTTTGTAATCACGCTTAAGATTAAAAAAATATATTGCACAGCTTTTAAATCTACTGATCTTGCTAGAGTAAAAGTGACCGTAATTTTTCAAATTAGCAAAAAACTGAGAAGGTAGGCTTATGCTCCGCAGGAGCTGTTTTACATCAATTTACACTGATGAAATGTTAAAAAATTAAGAGGAGTGCATCAATCAAACAGACATGGGCAGGTTTAGACAATGATTTTAAAATGTTGATTTTGTTACTGTGATTGTGGTGACAGATATTGATACAGTGATGATGATGATACAACAATGAATGATAATTGGGATATTTTTTAACTTCTAAATTGTGTAAATCACCTTAAAATGCATTTAGCTGCCGGAGCAGCATAAAAATGATTTATTAAAGAAGTAGTGAAGATGAAAAATGTCGTTAAAAATACACAAAGGTTTTATGGAAAGAGGAAAATAAAGAAACTATACAGCCTTCGGGAAGGAAACAATTGTTGCAGGTGAAGTTTGTTGAAAAGAAGGGGAAGTTGCTAAACTTATGATGGTCATTATGGCGAAAATAAGGAAGAGATGGTGAAAGGGGAGTATAAGTTCCACTTAAAACTGTTCCATAAAGTTTTTATCCTGATAATAATAATAAAAAAGTTTTGAAGTAGAAAGAGGAAACATCGAGACCTCTTCAACTTTTAAAATTTGACTTTTTACCTGTTTATAATACGATTATTGCTTTTGTTACGAAGGTAATATCGGGGGAATCTTGAAATCTGTTTTTGTTTTTATTTCTATTGCGTAATTATCATTTTAACCGGGCTTAACCGTTAAATATTAGCCATAGGGAAGGAAATGAAAGAATTTGAATTAGGATTGTCACGGGAAAAAGTAGAATTTCATACTTGAAATTGTGCTGGCTGGTGTGTTCTAAACAAAATTAGATTTTTATTAAAAAATTAAAGATTTTATGCGAATGGTTTGGATTTCCTAAGGATTAATAATCTCGTACAGAGTATACTATAAAATACTTCTTAATTAAGAATGTGCGATAGAATTTCTAGGTTTTTAAAAACTTGGCAAGGATTTTCAACCCAAAATGAGGGTAGACAAGGAGAAGTATTGTTGTTTTCTCTTAAAACTTTTGAAAAAAGTAATTACGTAGGGTGAAAACGTATTTGCGACCTCAAACTAAAGCTTTTGCCTTTTAAGGCACGGCGAACATAGCAAAAATTGTTTCGATTAGATTAATTGCGTATTTCTTAGAAGTTACTGCAAATTGTTGTGCTGAAGAAATTAAAAAAAGTCTAGTTTAGCCATGAAAAAAGCAATATCTGGCGTTGTTGTACTAATTCATTTTTCACTAATTATACTTGCCTGAAACAGCAGGTGGAGTAAATACGTTCAAATTTGTTTAATAAATTTTGCCTTTTCTCAGGGAAAAGAATAAATAGCAAGTTCCGTTTTGATTTCTAGACTGTGTTTTAACCCATTCCACTCTCCCTTACTTTCAAAAGGGTAATCGAACATCATACTAACCTAGTGTGTGTACATTTTTGAATAAATCGGGCTCATATGAATGAGTACCTTTTAAATTGTTTTTTCCGATTTGCTCAATGGTTTTTGATCTATATCTCCGTACATGTACACTTTTTTGTATTTAAACCTAGTTTTCTAGATTTTATTAAAGCAATTAAACTTTTTTTAGATTGATTCAAAATAAAATGCAAACAATAATTTTGATAATAAATCACTGCACAATGCTAGTTTTGTAAATTTAGAACAGATTAAGAAAAGGTTTTATGATGAGAACACGAGAATATTTTTTAGAACATCGCACCACCGTGAAAATGGTATTACAAAAATATGATTTGAAGATAAAGGCGAGGCAAGATATTTTCATTCTTTTGGGGATTAAATATTGAATTAAATATTTGCGTAAAATATTGTTTGTTCACTGCTCTTGATTTTGAAGTTTAAACATTTAGAGAGTCATGGTTTCAAGGGTTTGTTAATTATACAAATAGTGTTGCTTTTGCAGTTTCAAAGATTTAAAACTGTTCTTATGATAACAAAGAAAATGTTGAAAATAATGATTTTTGCAGTTTTGTCACAGTTGATTTATTATGTAGAGAAGGGAAGTCCACAGCATGAGAAAAATTCCGTTGGTTTTTGAAAGAATGACGCGGATGAGGAGGATGACTGACAAAGTTGCAGGTTGTCGTGCGTTGCTCACTTTGCATTCTTCATTATTTGATGACTTCATTTGTTAAACGGGAAAAAATGAGCGTCGGATAGTTTCTCAACTGTTCTTTAACGGGCTCATTATCACGATTAATGAGAAAACCTTTAAATGAAGACAGATCTAGTTAATTGGATAGCAAAATTTACAGATGTTTTAAATATTAAAAATTGAAATGGGTAGATCGATATTTTCATTTGCTTATTATTGCTGCGGTTGTTTGAGAAAATAGAGTAAAAAATGTTTAAAATATGTGAATGAGATCACTTTTACTCTTTAAGTTTGAAAGATAAAAAACCAAGTGCATTTTCATTGTAGCTTACATTATTTTCAATCGGTGTTGTATTCTTCATTTTTCGGCAATAATGCAGTAAAGGATAAAAGGATTTTTGTAAAGGGATAAATTGAGAGTGAATTAACCACTAAAATGGCAAGAATAAACAGAAAACGTACCCAAAAACATAACAAGAATGAAGTGTAAAGAGATGATGATGAAGACTGTGGGATTTTGATCTATTTTTTCGTAAAAACAGTAAAAAATAGTGGTGGAGGAGGTGGGGATGAAAACAGACGAAGTACTCAGGTTTTTTAAGTAGTGCAGTGCTTTGTTTTAAACAAGAATTTAGTAAAATAGTTTAAAAACCTTTCTTTTTGCTTATCTTCGTCATCTTGCAAAGATGATGATTTAAAAAATCTTTCTCCTTCTCAAGGCCCTTTCTGAAGGGGCTCAGGTGCTTGCTTGCGTTTCAAAGCTTTTGCTGCATATGAAAAAAGCATAGCTCATGTATGTACATTAACTCATGCATATCCTCGCAATTCATATCGTTAGTATGATGATGGTTGTTATTAATGATAAATCTACGAGTAAATAATTATAAGGCCTAGTTAACAGATAGAAAGGGAGGGGGATTTAGGAAAATTAAGTTTTGAAAGAGTTGCAATGAAATTTTGAAAGGAGGATTTAGTGTGGTGTTGGATACTACACCAGACGCATCGCAAAATTTTGATGTGAGTGTGAAACGAAAAAATAATTATGATTTGGTTGAATTACGTTGATTGAGTGGACGGAAGACGGAGGAAGGGAGAAGTGAGAAAAGGATTTGTGAAAAACCATTTTTGTATGTGTGAAAAGTGAAAAAACGGAAGTGAGGCACTTGCCTGACGATAAAAACCGGGCGTCAGTTTAATTAGGATTAAAGGAGGAGGAAATCAAAAACCTTTTTTACCAGGATTACTATTGTGCCTTTTTGCGAAGATTTTTGTTCGAACTAGTCAATTTTCTAAATAAAACAGGATTTTTGTGGAATTTTAAAACGGATTGAAAGTGAAAAACATGACTTGTCAATAGATAAGTAAGGATTCAGTGATGTTTTAATTTTAACAGTGCTCAAATGAGAATTTGTTGTAAACGATTTATAAACACTTTTCTATTCCTGACGTTCCGTTCAGAGAGAATATTTTGATTCAGTATGAATAAAGTGATACTGGTAAGTGAAATAAATATATTTCTGAAATGATACCTAATCAGTGTTTCAATTCCTTTTTCTGAATTGTATTTTCATTGTAAGTTATCAAGGCTAATTTAAAAACATTTTGAGAACGACATTTAGAAACAGTAGAAATTATAAAAAGTTTTTTAAATATTTAATTTCTACGAAGAAATTGAAATGCTGGGAATCATAAAGAGAAATCGATGGTATATTAAATTTAAACTGTTATTTAAAACAGATACTATTGGTAGCGGGTGGGGTAATATGGGACACAGGGTCTGCACACAGGCCAATGCCTCCCCGTCATCCTCTCAGATTGCAGAGGATGGCTCCCCGTGCCCCCCTCCATCCCCGTCCTCCTCGCCATCATCATCACCACCACCACTCACCCCTTCAAATGCAACCACAACAGTCACAACTTCCACAACAACAAACCCATGCTTCCCAGCAGCATCCAAATGTGATTCCATCACAGCAACACTCTCCAAAACCTCATAGATCGTTCAAGCCGAGGATTCACATTCCTTTGCTGCACGGTCTCAGTCACAGACCGTTGCTGGCTAGGCTACATAATCTTCATCATCATCATCACCACCATCCCCACCACCATCACCATCACGGTCCCCATAAACATGCTCATCCTCATCATCACCATCATCATCACGGACGACCTGGGCAGCAGGCGGTGGCTGCTGCTCAAATGCCAAGACTTCCGGCAAATATTTATAATAATAATAGACCGCATCAACATCAACAACAACAGAATGTTGGGTTCCCAGCTATTGACGCAAATCCAGCTTATGCAACTCCATCCGGTGCTGCTCCAGTTGGACCAGGAGGTCATAATAATAACGGAAGACAGCCAATTCGTCATTTCCCTGCGCAGCATCCTCCTCATTTTAATTTTCATCAGGATCAAGAACATCATCCTTTTGGAAATGAACCTGTTTCAGAGCTTCCTTCCAACTCGCCTTTTCCAACACAACCTTCACTCCAACAGACAACTTCCGCTTATGGGGAAACTTCCCCAAATCCAAGTGGATTTCTTGGATCAACTTATAAAGGATGGAAGCCTATTGCCAAACCCTTTCAAAGTTCATATCCCCGTGCACAAGAGCAACATCCTAATAATAACCAACAGCCTTCTGGAGTTGCTGGACTTCCTGATTTTCCCAGGGGACCTCATGACTTCCCAAGAAGTCCTGGGTTTCCCAGAGGGCCACAAGATTTCCCTCCTCTTTCTGATAATCATTTGGGTTCTTTTCCCATTCATGACTTCCCCAGTGGACCTACTGGCCCACCAGGAAGCCAAGGAAATGGTTTGGAGGGATTTACAAATATTCACGACTCTCCGCAAATTCCTGGTTTTACGGGAATGCCTTCAACTACCGGAAATCCTGCTGGGGATAACCGCCATCCTTTTGATTTCCCTCAATATAATCAACATTTTGGAGGACCCGCTCCTCCTCCACCTGGTCGCCATCGTGCTCGTCATCCTCCTCACGCTCCAAAAAGACCGTTGTATCATTCTCATCCTCCTCCTCATAGTCACCAAGGCTTCCAATTTGCACCTCAAGGAGGACACCCATCCACCACTCCAAGAGGAGAATTCCCTCAGTTCTTGCCTGTCAACATTCCTCATGAAAATCAATTTGACTCTGTTAATACCAACACGCTCTTTCGGGAAAATACGATGAAAATTAGACCACTAGCTCATCCTCATCATCTTCAGCAAAATAATGTTTTAAACGGACAAGACGTAGTAGTTCCCCTCCCCCCAGAAATTGGAGATAGTGTTCGCCTTCCCAATTCTATTTTTAACGAACAAAACTGGGCTCAGCAAAGCAACAGAGATCATAATTTTGAAACGAGTCAATCTGAAGAGAATGTTGTAATTAAAAAGCCAAAGTTTGGAGGAGGACTTAAGCAAAAACTGAATCAAGGAGGACTTCAAGGCCAACTCAATGGCGGAGGAGGTGCTAGCGACGAAACTGTTGAAAATAATCACCCCAGCGTTCTCCCTAAATTTAGGGCGCGTCGTCCAAATAAACAAAATGAGGAAGACAAGACTCATGACCAACAAGATAATGAAAAGCAATCAAATGGCTCTGATGAAGGGTTTGGAGGTCAAAAGAAAAATAATGGAAGGGGCCGAGTAAGAATACGTACTCGTCTTCGTAGACCAAATCCTTTCTCTGAATCAGCAGAGGAAAATAATTCTGGAGGTGTAGGAGGGCCACCACCAACAAGTCCACGACCTTTCCCGCCATTTCCAGGGTCAAAAGGTGACTCCAGGTTAAGAAATCCTTTTAGGAAGCATCCTGTAAACAGTTCTCCTCCACCAGATAATAACATCTCTACGGAAGCTCCAAACAATTCTCTTGGAGACGACCAAGGACAACTTTCACAAGGACCCCATAAGGCTCCTGGAATCAAAGGACCGATTTCTGAAGAACTCTCAAACTTCCCGACTTTGCCTTTCCCCCCACCAGATCCAGAATATATTCACGACTTCCCCTCGCCAGTTCCAATTCATACAATGCCTTCCTCCCCATCCCCTCCTTCTCCTTCTCCAGCACCAAAGCTGAGAGAACATAACCGACTTCCCCCTCCATTTGGGAGGCCCCCTATTTCTGTAAGACATCCTCAACCTCCTCAAGACAGTACTGAACAAAATCACGTACTTCCCTCTCCTTCTCCCCCAACACATCCTCCAATCAGAGAGCTTCACCACGGCCCCCGAACCCATTTGAGAAGGAGGAGACCAAAACCCCAAAAAAATCATGAGGATAACCAAAATAACAACCCCTCGGAGCAGCCAGAACACATGCCCGTTTTGCATCATAATTTTGATGGAAAGAATGTACAGCAACAAGCAAATAACGGTGGCAATGAATTACATAACCCTCAAGGGTTGGGGCTTAGCCAATCACTCTTCTCTGATGAATTCTTTTTCCCTCCAGGCTTCAACCCGGATCCGTCCAAGCATACGCAAGGTGAAAACCCAGTCTCGTTCATAACAATGCCTAATGCAAAGCCACATGTTATTCATCACAACATTGTTCAACCCCAATTGCATCAGCAGCAACTTCATTCCTCAAATGAGCAGCATAACCCCAATCACCATGGAATCCCTCAGCAAAACATTTTCCGCGGACCCACCACTCAACATTTCCCACCTTTGGAAGACTTTGGACAGCAGCAAGGACACGGAGCCAACGTAGGAATTAATAATCATCAGCAGCAGCTTCATCACGCGCCTGTTAATCATCACCATCAGCCTCATCATCATCAGCAACATCAACAACCTCAACCGCATCATCAAAACGTTCAGTTATCCGCTTTCTCTGATCATTTATCTTTTTCACCTCCTCATCCTCCTCCAAGACAAAGGAAACCTCCAAGGAATAAACACGCGGGACAGCCCAAACCTCAGCAGATTCCTCTTTCAGCACCTCAAATCCTTCCGCAGCCTCAACCCATTCTAAACCCGTATGCTTTCCCAACTGGTGGTAATCCATATGCTGGAGTTACTGGACAATATGTTCCTCCTACTGTTGCACAAGACGTTTTAGACAATGCTGGACAAAACTCTAATAGCTATGAGATGCCAGAAGTTCCTGGACTTTTAGGTAGCAACCCCAGCAACGGTAACCGCCAACCTGGTCCTGTTTATCATCCTCAGAAGCAACACCTCTCAAATCACCCAACAAGACTGCATCCACAAATGCCACCTCCATCAGGGCTTCCTCCAAATCAACTTCCCATGCAACCTCAGCTTCCTCCAATGAGACACCAACATCAGCAACATCAACAACAACAGCAGCAGCAGCATCCTCCTCCAGCCCGTGGCCGCTTCCCTGGCAGACCTCATCCAAGGAAACCAATTGTGCCAACAATGGTGGATCCAGTTGTACTAGGACAGTCCGCAGAGTTTGAGCAGATCCCTGCGACATACGTGGACGTGAGCGGATTGGCTTCAACCCAGCCGGCTGGAGTCCACCCAACAGTTCCTGTCACGCAGGCAAGACCCGTATTTTCAAAACCACATGTACACCACTCTCCTGATATACACCCACCTGGATCATTTTTTGACGATTTTTTCAAACCGTTTGATGACGCATTTGGACAGAAACCTGCTGGTGCTGTGGCTGTAACACAACGTTCCGACGGGGATATTATGATGACCCCGCATGACGATGATAATGACGAGCACCAATCCAACTCCAATGTGCAGTTAAACGTTGTTCCAAGCCCTAAAACAGGAAATGTTACGCAACAGCAAGATTCCAAAAAGAAACACTGGAGCAAGTTGAAGATATCCGCAAAGGAAGAAAAACTAGCTGCAGCTGCCACGGAAGCCTCTTCTTTGGAAAAGCCTGGTCGATTAAATAAGAAGCCATTGAATGGGAGATTTGCCAATCCAAAAAATCATTTAAAAGCAAAAATTGCAGACATTGCAAGGAAAAACTTCCAAAGCCATATTATGCAAGCAGCTGTAGTAGGTGAGAACGGTGAAGAAGTTGCCCCAGAAAAAGTTACAACTTTCAGACCCTCCATGATTGACTCAACCACTGCCATTACTAACACTTCCGAAATCACCACCTCTGCTTCCAGAGAAGGCACCACCACCCTTAAAGTAATTCCTTGGAGGGATATGTCCAATCATGATAATGACGACGTAACCGACACAAACGTCCCCAAAAGCGTACGCTACGGGTCAAAAACTGACGGTCCTGTTCTAATCCATCATAGAAATAAAAACAACGACCACGGAAAAAACGAAGATCCTCATCAAGACGGAACAACAATTCTTTTCAAATCTAAAAGACAATTTCGCAGGAAGCGTCCAGGTCTTGAAAAAGAAGAACCACAGCGCCATGAGGAAGTGACAGGACGTCCAGCCCCACTCCGACAAAAGAAAGAGGAAGCCATCCCCTCGAGCCATAGCGTTGAGGCTGAGGATAATGAAAACGGAACGACACGTGTTGGAGTTATCCGCCGAAGGAAGTTGTTTCCCCGCAGGAGAAACTTCTCTCTTTCTACAAAATCCTCTCCAAAAGCCATGGAATCCTCTACGAGAGTTGCCGACGTAACGGAAACGGAGTCAGTTACTTACGGAGAAGGACAATGGTTCCGGGTAAAGAATGCCGAGAGTCATGAAGAGTTTGGAAGGGTACTGGATAAATTAAATGCACCTTCAAAGACTGGTGATTTCCAAGATCCAAGTTTACATAATGAAGAGCCTTCGTCAAGGAAAAGTCTTCACGAAGCCGCTTCTTCAACTTCCTCCGTGTCAACTTCAATGTCCACCTCTTCCTCCTCCTCCACTTCCTCCAAAGATGAAGGGAGGATTAAAAAATCTTCAAAGTTCTTAATGAATAGGTTATCAATTGCTTAATTTATAAAAAAATTAGGGAACAAACTTACAAAAAATTAAGAAAGGTACATAATGCATGTTTATAGAGGGGTCATTGTTTTTTAGAGGGGCTTATAAAATAGCTTTAAGATATATATCCAGTCATTTTAATTTATTTTTTTATTTGTTTACGCAATTTTGATTACGAAAAACGCTTAAAAGTACTTGAAAATCATTCAAAATTTAGTAAATGACAAATAAGATGTTTTAACTTGTTTAATCGAATCTGCTGAGGGGTTACATAGTTCACCACGCACTTATTTCTTTTGCACAAAAAGAGTCAAAGTTCACTTTTTTAATTGAGTTGCAATATTTTTTAGGACTTTTTTATTACTTTTTTCTTGTTTTTGTTAAGGAAGCTCAAAGATAAGCTGATCAATGCAAAAAAATGACAAAGAAAAATGCCTTAATTAAACTAATTACAGGAACTTTGTAATTTACCGAGGAAGAAGACAGGGGTATAGTGCCAACATTACATGTTATGATAATACTTTTCTTTTCTAAACTGATGTTGATAATGAATTTTTTTTAAAAATAAATAACAAAACCTTGAATACTTTGTTTTATTTTTATTTTTGTCAAACCGGATTTTGTCTTTCAAGGAAATCCTCTTGAGTCATTTGAAATTAAGGTTTACAACATTTTTCCATTGAAAATAATTTGAATTTAGTGGTCCTGTGGAATTTCCAATAATGCTTTCAAGGACAAGAAGTTTTCTCAATAAATTTCCAATTACTGCGCAAAGTAACAAGATGGTCATGCGACAGTGTTTCCCTAGATGGCCAATATAAATGTTGATGATCAGAAAAATATATTTTAAAACTTAAGTTGTAGAAATAAAGAAAATTTAAAAATATTCAATCCTAGTTCCCATCATGAAATACTATTTTGGCAGGAAGAGAGAAACGAATCAAAAATAGACAGTTTTATGTTCCTCCTCGTCACGTTTCTTTTTATTTGAAAAGAGTACATAAAATTGGAGAATATCATTTGCTAATAGTATCCCTCCATGGTTTTGTAAGTGAAAGAGAAAACATTGTACAAAGAAATGTACGCGAGCTTCTATTTGAATATACTTTGTAGTTTGGAAAGGACGCACATATTTCACTTGGAAAAGGAAAAGCTGACGAGAAAAGTTGAGAAATTCTTAAAAAATGTTTTCCTTTTTTGAATTGAAATGGGATGCAATTTAAAGTACCGTATTTTTCTCAATGTCATAATATTTTACAAAAAACCATCAATGGACGCAGATTTCAGCTAATTCGGTAATGTGACACTTTTGGTTTAATATTTTGAAAACATTTTTCCACCAGGGTTTCTACAATTTTTGTAAAAGGTCACAAAAAAGTAGACATATGAAGCTAATAAAGTTTGGAGATGGTTATGAAATTGGAAGAGGGATCAGAGAAGGAATAGATATCACGTTTATTTCTTTGAACGACAAGATATTTCTTCACTTGGAAATTTAAGGTTTTAGGTTTTTTATTCACGTTTTTGTTCGGGTTTCCCTTTCGACGAGGATCCGTTTGTAAAAGTTTATTCTTATGCAGTCTTTGTCTCCTTTTATTGCCATGTCTCATTCTCGTGTAATATTTTTCTTCTCACTTTGCATTTTTACTGCATTTCACCCATTCTTATTTCAAGTGGGTTTTTGAAAAATGCAGCAGAAATAAAGTTTCGAAGTTCTCTATTTCATTGAGGAAAGTGGCTTTTTGAACCCTGACAATGTAGTTTTTTTCTGCTGGTGGCAAAACATTCGTTTTATGTTCGATGGCATCAGTAGCGTCATGATTTGTAAAAAAATATGGGAAAAGGGGTGAGATGGAGGAAAAGTTTCTTCAAACCCTTTTCTTTGATTGTAATACATTTATAGGTGGGATCATGTCATATTGAAAGTTTTCTCTCGTTTTTAGCCCATTTCTATTACGATTGCGTTGATAGTGCGTTTTTAATGCTTTTCTAAAATGAAATTGTTAGAAATAAATGATAGTAGGATTGCATACACGCTAGTTTGAAGCTTGCATATTGCATAAACTTTCTAACGGTTGCCTATCCTGGCATTTTTAACAGTGAAATCGGACGGACAGACAGTCTACCACATCAATATCTTGAATAGCTGTAAAGGCTATTGTAATAAGGTCGAAGTCAACATATTACGTAATAATTTTTAAACGTGTGCTCCAAACTGGACAATTTTATCCCCTAATATTAAACATGTTTTTAGAACTTGACAAGGGAAAGAGAAACGGATTTTATTTGGAAAGGGAGCAGCTTTATTGGAACATCTTCAATTTTTATAGGAAAAAGGAATATATTTGCAATAAAATTTTGCCCCTTCTTTGGATATTTCCAGTTATGTGAAAGGTTGGGGCTTTTAGTGCGTTCTTTATGTCAATGCTGAACATAAATATTGTTGATAATAAGCCAAGAACTGATTATGTAATAATACATGGTCATTTGAGAAAAACTTAGCACCATTTCGTCCACTCTCTCGACCTTTCCAGGATTTAAATTACTTGTGTAAGCAGAATCAACATCCGCGTCATCTTGTTCGTGGTTTCTTTTATTTTTAAGATTACTCCATTTCCTTTCTCCCTCCTGATCTTACTATTCATACAGTTTTTACTTGTTCGAACCCCTCCCTCCCAGCATAATCTATGCTGAACTGCTGTTACCGTTATTTTTAAAGATAAGTTCACACCAGCCGTTGACATTGCAGATGATGCAACTTTTTTCAGAACTTTGCATAGCTTTATTAACATTTCAGATCATTGTTGTTTGTGTGTCTGTATTTATGCTTTATTTTTTAAGAAATTAACTTTTTTCTTTTATTTTACAGCCCAGCGGAGATCCCTACGCGTTTATAGAGTTCTGGGAGCATCATGCCGCCGCAGCTGCCCTTGCCGCTATGAATAAAAGGAGTTGCTTTGGAAAGGTAAGGAAAATTCTTAAATGCTTGCAAAACGCTTCCAAAGCTTTCATTTGTATTCATTTTATGAAGATTTGAGTAAATCTGGAGAAAATATTTGGCAGTTGTCAATTCGTGTAAAATAGATGTGGCTTGAATATAAAAAAGTTTGGATTTTTTTATCCCAGCACGTACCATGTTGACAAATAGCAACCTTGTCAATTTAAATAGAAACAAGCGGTCTGCTTTTGCAATTGAGGTCAAAGGGTAAAGCTAGTTTTTTATTTAAATTTTGACAATAATTTTCTGATGGAAAAATGATAAATGTCAACTTCAATTTGTCATATTTCCGGTTTCATGCGTGAAAAAATCGAATGAAAGAATGTGGAAAGGGGGAAGTTGATTTCTTACAAAAAAGTGTTTGACGATGACATTGAACTCCACCATTCTTTGTAAAAGAATGCTTTTGATCAAATCCTACGCACCTATGAGATGGGGGAAAGAAATGAAAAGATAAATCAACAGCCACTTTTCTCCATTGTTCCTTTCCGCATCAGTTGAGTGTGTGATTCCACGTGGATTTTTCTCAATTGTCTTCAAAAAAAGAAAGTCAAAAAGATCTTTTTCAAAAGTCTTCCAATCTTTGATCCAATCTTTTAAACAACCTGTCATAAAAAACTTTGATTTGTAAGATAAAATTTAGTTTTTGTCAATATTATGAAAACTTTCAAAATTGTTTGACAAACAGGAAAAGGTTTACAGGTATCGTCAATTTGTCAAGTTTTTCTCTGGAATTTAATATTTTACGGGCAAATCAAGACATAAATATTTAATTAATATTAATAAAAGTAATGAAATTCTCAATTGTTTTTCTTTTGAACTCCTGTGGTGTGTTAAAAATAACGATGTTTTTGTTGATTGAAGAAGAAGAGATGTCATTTATTCATCAGCGGGGGATTCAAAGAATCAATTGTCTTTTTCTTTATCTTCTTCAAAGTAAGGAAACAAAGAGAGAAAGCTGTCGGTTTTTATTCATCCGGGTTTTCATTGTCTCTTCGATTTAATTAAAATTTCTCTTTCTCTCCTGTTTCTCTTTCAGTTGTTTGATTCTTGTGATGATTTCTGTTTAAAAAGAAGATTGAAAAGGTTTTAATTTCTCATAACTTAAAAAATTGTTGTTTCGTTTGAAAAGCGTTTTTTCAATTTTCTTTTAAAAAACTCTTTTGTTAAAAAAGGCAATCAATTTAAGTGTAATCGGGCATTCTAACTTTTTTATGTTGGGACAAAACGTGATTTGAAATTTTTATGAAGCGCTTATAATAGATTACTTCATCATTCAAAAAAGTGGATAAAAAGAGGGTGAAAATGGAAAGTTGTTTGCAGTTAAATAAGGTTAAATGTTACATAAAAACCAGATGGGATCCTTTGTCCTTAAGAATGTAATATTTTATAATCAGTCATCATTCATCCTTTCACTTGATGTTGTCGTCACAAGAGAAAAAAACGGAAGATGAATAATGTGCAAAGGATTTTAATTTTCAATGATGAACACTTTTAAATTATCCCGGCTTCTTCTTAAGCTTGTTTCTTATTGACGGAAGTTTCAATTAGGAAAAAAGTATAAAGGATTGCGATACTTAATTTTTTTGAAAAAATGTATTCAACGAGTTGATGGATGTTGTTAATGTAGTGAGGTTTATTGTTGCTGCTTTCATGCCTTTCCATCTCGTTGATCCCACTTTGTCATTGTTTTTAAGAAAGGGTGTGAAGAAAAAATTGGATGAAAGGAGAAATTTTCCACGGCGTGGAGCGTGTGATGTGCATTTTAAAAAAAATTGCTGGCTGGTTACCTTCTCATTTCCAACAAAGTTTTCTTAAAAAAGTCGAATTAAGATTTTTTGTTGTTCGGTATACCATTTTGTCTTGTTTGACATTCCTTTGTGATTTTTACAAGGCTTTGACGGTTTTTTTTATTGTGATGCATATTTATTAATCGGAATTAGTGACAGCGCTTTCTTAAGAAAAGAAATAGAGACGAAGAGATGAATGTTAATCTCTCGACCTTCTCCACTTGTGCGGTCAACATGAAAGTGTAATTGAAGAGGGTTCCAGAGAAAGAGAGGTTGACACGGTATTGCTCTCTGTAAAAGAAATTTTAAGAGGTTGAAAACGTTCTTTTTTGCACCACAAAACTCTCATTTTTAGTTCATTGAGCTCGTATTTTTTTCCTCTATTTATATTTGGTTTTGTTTTTGGTGGAGAAGAGTCCTCTTGAATTGGCTAAAGCACTCACTCTACAATTAATAGCGGGTCTAAAAACCTTGCACGGTTGTCTGACAACGGCTTAGATTAATTGCAACATTATGCCTGTTTCCTTTCTCCCTTTTCTCTCATCTCGTCTCGCCAAATCTATTTCACAAGGAGGGAAAGGGAGAGAAAGGAAATGGAAAGTTTGGAAGCTGGAATAGAACAACTATCTCTGTTGCCGGCAGCGGCATTACTCTTCCACCTTTCACTCCCAAAATTCCTATAAAAACACCACTTCTTCTTCCTTTCATTTCCTTTGAAAAAACGATAACAAGAGAGAGAAAGAGAGGTTTTGTTTGAAAGGGATGATGGTGGATGGAGGATGGTGCCAAGTTCACTGATCATTTTCGTGATTAACTTGTTTTAACTTTTATTTGGCAACCCTTTTTTGTTCCATGTTCTTTATTTTCTAATAGAAAATTGTTTAATTTTGTTGTTTTAATTGACTTATTCGTTTGAGCTGCAGAGGGGCTAACAAATTTAAAGTTTAAATTTGGAGCACTTAAATTACTATTAAGTACACGAAATTAGTACAAAAATACATCATTTTAGCTGCAAACCTGTCAGAAATAAATAGAAATGTTGCGAAATCTCAATAATTCAATATGAATTCCTATATTTTTTATTTAATGAATTTGGCGGGGTTTTTAAATTCTAAACTTTTAAATCGAAATCTGTTGATGTAAGGGGAAAGGTTGGCATTTTAAGCTGCATATGTTAAAAAACTTTAATAAAAAGGAGAACTTCCTATTCATGTTTTTAGTAAAAGCATCTTGAAGTCTTGGAAAGCCTATATTTGAGTGGTTTATAAGAGCGAAGTAGCTGAGAGAAATGATTATGAAACTCGATCTTTTCCACCACTCTCATCATGTCTGCAATCTTTTATTATTTTCTCGCCTCTGGCAAAAACCAACAACCACACACGAAGCAGGGGAAATAACTATTCTACCTGAAATAAGGGAAACTAGAAAGGTTTTTGGAGGAAAATTTCTGTGATGTTTCAAAGGTTATTATTTTCTTTTTCCTCTATTGTTGTTTTTCAAATCCAAGATATTTTTTGCTGAGTCAATTTTGAAGATTTTTAAGGCCGTTGATCTTTTAATATTTTCTGATTAGCCTGTGCGGTTAAGAAATTCAAAGCACATAGAAATTCTGCACGCACGAACGATACGAGTGGACTAAAGAAATGGAGGAATGGAGGAGTGGAGGGAAGGAGGTGGATGATTTTTAAGGTTATGGCTATAGCAAGAGTAACTGAGATAATGATCGAAAACAAACAAAAGAAAAGGGATTGTTTGGTGAGTGCGTTCACTTGTATGCGTTTAATGGCCTTTATGTCCACCAAATAAAAACTAACGATTTTAGATTTATGAAAAGGAAGGAAATCGTTGTGGGAAAAAGAAATGGGAAACCTGCTATTAAAAAAGGGGAAGAAAATGCGATTTTTATTTAGAATTGGTCAGTTTTTTTACCTGCGTTTCTATAAGTAGTTAAGATAGAGAGTATCGCGATATACAAAACTCGTGTATTTATTTAATGGAAAGGATTATTTTTATCTGGAGGGAAAAAAAACTTTTTTATTGCATTGGCCTTTAAAAATATCTGAAAAAAATAAATCTTTGAAACGGGGAGCATTTGGCATAAATATTGAGCTTAAGTTGTGGATAATATTCGTAGAAAATCATTTGAAGAAAATGGTCGTAATGGATTTTTTCTGTCTATCAATTATCAAATTTTATTTGCAGAATGTTTTAGTGGAGGGATTCACTACAAAAAGGTTCATTTATGCAGTAATGGCCTTTCCTGTCAAGGCCGCTTGGAATTTTAAAGTTAGACATTTGTTAGCGACCGATTACGTATCGACGTTAACGACCCGTCGTTAAAAATTTACTTGCAGCAACGTGTTCTGTTTTAGTTATTTCATTTACTAATTCGCATGTAGTGCGTTGTTACACACTTTTTTCGTATTGACTGGTAAGGTCGATAAGGTCGTTATAGAGGTCGATAAGATACCAATTGAAATGATAATCTGACAGGGAAGATAAATTTTTCAATCATTATTTGAACTACACGACAGTAATGCACCCTCAAATATTTATCATTTTTAAAGAAAGGATTTATTTTGTTGTTTTTCTCAGAAGAGGAATGGAAGATGAAGATTGCGTCTTAAAGATTTTTTGTGGAATTGGATGGAGAAGAAGTGATCTGTAAAAAGTATTAAATGTTGATTATTACAAGGCTTTTCTCCGTGCTATTTGGTCTTTCCTGTGTGTTGTTGCTCTGTTGAATTCTCGTGTTTGTTCCCGGGTTTTATTCTTTTTTATGAGCTTTTCCTATTTTACCCCGTATGATTGATAGTTTCCATTTGGTTGTCAGTCCCACGGCTCCCTTCTTTCTTCCGGACTTCTTTCAATTCTCTTTTTTTCTCTTGGGCTTTGTAAGGCCAATCTTGTATCAATCTGTAAAGATTTTCGAGAATAAGGAAGTGGAAGGGAAAAAGTTTATCCAGGAGTAAAATACGCTATTCATTGATATCGATCACCACCAACCAATGTTCCCATCAAAAGAGATTCCATTTTTGGCAGAGATTTACTCATTGTCCTTCTTTATCCTTGCTCGTTCTTCTATTCTGAGAAGGTTGCTTATTTTATTTACGCTTTGCCACGCTCACATAACCTGAATAGAGGGATGGATGGATGGATGTATATAATATGTTAACTTATCATTTTATTACACGTTTTCACTTTGCCAGCAAGTATTAGGCTTCATCAACTTTCATAATCAAAATGGAATTTTTTTCTCAAGTCAAACAAGTCAGGAAGGAGATGGAGAATAAAAGATGTTTGTAAATTGTATAAGGAAGATAAATGGGAACGTCCCATCGTCCCTCTTCGTAAATGACAGATTTTTCTTGTAAAAAAGTTAGGAAGTAATATCATAATGGAAGAAATATTGTAGAAATGGGAGCTAATTGAAAATAGTTTAGATTAGTGACAATGATGGAGGAAAACGTGAAAAAGTGACGGATTATTACAAAAAACCACTGTGTTGGCTCCGGAAAGAAGGATATGTCTTTGTAGAATAATTGTAAATTGTTTTTTGTCTGAAAAAACAACTTATTTGTTTTTTCCGGAACATCGAAAATTGCCTTTTTTCTCATTATGTCTTGTTGTAACTGACGCTTTGATAAATTGGAGAAAATTTGAATATTTTCTGAGAAATTATCAATAATGTTCAATTTTGTTTTGTCATGGGTAGCTTTCATATTTATATTAAAACAGGGAAATATTTTTCTCTCCCTTCCGGTGGGGCTCTTACAGGTGAAATGTTTTTTTCCCCAGCTTAACTTTTTTAGTTGACAGGAGGACAATTTTTTGGGTTTTAACTTTTCCTGATCTCACCGTTACTTTGTTTTTTAGTGTCCACCGTTTTAGAAAGTTTTTAAAACTTATATTTTTAGCTGGAAGGAGAGAAAGTTAAAGTATTTAGGAAAGTTGTTTTGTGGTTCCTCTATTTTATCATTGCTTGATTAGACAGACATTTTGGTGTTTTCTTGAAAAGTTGAAATCCTTCATAAATCTCGTGTTGTTTCACTGGAAAGTTCAAAAAGGTTTAAAAACAAGGTTTATTCAATGTAGCTTTAAAAATATATAAAAACCTGGGTTTTCTGTATTTTTATCCACTTTTTGATATTTTTTGTGCGTGTTTGCAAGGTTGAGTAAATCTGTGAAGTGGGTTGCATGTAGCTCATCATCGTTTTTGAGTTGGGATTAGAATTGAGAACAAGCTAGTGCATAACTCCTCGTTACTGTTTGAAGATGATGGGCTGAGAAAAAATATTTTGAGTGATTTGATCTCATCATCACAGACATCCATTTTAGGGGGAAAAGGCTGATGAAGATGATGACAGAGAAGTGAGAGAATTGTGGAAGGTGGTTTTTTGGAAGAGTTTCATCAATGCCAGAGTGAGAATCAGACAAGCATTCAATTCACTGAATGGAAGAGAAGAAGGGCATAAACACGGGCACTTATCCACCCACAACGCCAACATTTAAGCTTTGAACTTGCAAAGAGATAGAAAAAAGAGAAAGCATAATCAAGGACTCAGACGGAAAATCTGGGCTGGTGGCGAGGATTTTAGATGATTAGAGAAATGCTCGTTTTATAACGGTTTATGATGTGCGTGTGCATAAAGTTAAAATTAAATTCTCCCTTTCTTAATAAACACGAAAGTTTCTTAATTCGTTTTTTCATGTGTTGCAACAAAGACTATTTAGAAACACACAGTGTGTTCCGGTGTTAATTTAGAAAGTAGCTATGCATGAAGTGGAAATGCAGAGAAATTGATGAAGTGGTTTTCTCCCTTCTTTTTCACCTTCCTTGAAAATCATCACAACGGTAGAGTCTCTTCTTATTCAACAAGCATTTGTTGCTGGAACGATGAAAATTGGTCATTGGAGCGAAATCACAGAGATTTGTGGAAGCTTTGCACGCAACGTAGATTTCTTTCAAATTGTTTCCCAAAGTTTTTCCACTGTGCACTGCTGGAGGAGCTGCAGGAGTGGCTGCAATCAGAAATCCACTATTTTTTTGCATGCGGAGTAGATTAAGGAATCAATAAGAAACAAGTGTAAACTGCATCGTGGGGAAAGGGTTATGATGATGGAGAATTAAAGAAAAAATGATTTTGTTTCAATTTTCCATAAAAATGGTTTTTTATCGGCTTATCATATTGAAAACAAACTGACTAAAGGATGATTTGCCAAGAAAGTTTTAAAATTCTTTGAATTTTCTCACTAATTTAACACCTTTTCATAAAAGTTTTGAAAAGTAGGCAGTGAGGCAGTCAAATTAGAATCCAGTTCATTATTGTAAATTGTCACCCTCATTTTAGCATAAGAAAAATAAGTTTGTTGTTGAGAAAGTAATAAAGAAAAAGATGAAAAAACTTTCATTAAAGTGAATTAAGTATAATTTATCCACGGAAAAAGGTTTACACTTCTAATTTGGGTGTCTTTTTACAAAGTTTAGAAAACTTCTAAAGAAACTTGTTTTCAAAGAAAGGAGAAAGTGCGTTGCAAACAAAAGGATTTTTTTATTTACAAAAGGTAGTTTTTGGAGTTTGTTGGTTCTTTAAATTATGTGAAAAAGAGTGTGGCTTTGTTGCGTAACCATGTGATTATGATAGTTAATTTTGTAAAGAAAAAGAATACCGTGTCATGATATTATTCGGTATATATATTCCCTGGATTTTTTCCTTTTGTATGTCTCCACAGGAGGATACTTTTGGAGGGTTTTGAAAGGAGGATGTCGTGTGGTTGTGGTGATGATAGAAAGCACGTTTTTACTTCATTTTTTCCAAACGCTTATGGCTTGACTTCTGAGATTTTTTTGCGGAAGCCGGAGATGTGAAGAAAAATCGTAAAAATATTAAAGAAATGGATGATGACGTGTCATCGTCCTTTTTTACAAGATCTGCTTTTACTTAGCCAAGGACGGCAGTGAAAAGTTAGTTTTTTCTGATTATATTTTCTCTTTGATATTTTGATGGTAAAATGTATGCACATATGCAGCTAAAAAAGAGAGGAATGCAGGGAAAAGAGGGGAAAACCACAAGGGAAAGCCAATACAAGAAAAACGTTATTGAACGAAAATGGAAATGGAGGAATAGCGAGTTCAACATGCTTTTAATGCCTTGTGCTAGGCTATCACTCACTCAAGTGGGATCACTCTTTCCTCCTACACGGTTTTAACCTTGAATTATTAAGCCTCTTTTATAAATACGCGTTTTGTTCTACAAACTGAAGTGGACGGAGAGTGGGGTATAAAACTATAAATTTGATGGGTTTAAACAGCGGTTTGGCTTTATTAGCGTAATAGATGATGACGAGAGAGAGAGAGAGAAAGTCGTTTTAAAATAATAAAAATAAATCAGAGAGTAAATAAACGCAATGGAATTGCTCGGCATTCACTGGACAAGGAAAGTTGTTCAAAAGATTTACTATTTGGAAGGAAAGGAATGTTTTGACATTTCTACAAATTCACCTTTCTCAGCTTACAACTACAAATGAGTTACATTTATTTTAAACGTATTTTCCCGCAGAGTTTATTTGATGCTGGAGAGATGAATTGAAAGTTGATCTTGACAATGATTCTCTATTTTTATTTCCTTCTGATAAAAACCCTCGTAAAACCCGAATTCGTAAGATAAATGATGCTGTTGTAAGTAGAGGGTAAAAGGTGGGAGTTCATTATCTTTTTCAACCTCTAAAGTCAACCAAATAGATTCGTAATTTGTAGAGAGGTTTTTTTACGGGGAAGGATAATATTATGAAGGTTATTACTGCTCATTATATTGTCCTACTGTGGGGGATATCCAGTTTTTGCGAGGTTTAACGATCCAAAGTAAAAATAGGAATGGAGGAAAAAATAGGAAAGGAAGGAGGATGATGGAAGTATCAAAAATATTGAAAGAATTGACACTTCCAATTTTTCCTTTAATGGAACAACCAAAATCTAATTTAATACCAAAGTACAAGGTTTTTATGTGAAGATATTTTTATCGGAAGTTATTTTTTCCTGCGTGTGTGTGCGTTCCACTCACTCCACAACGTCCCCAGAGAAAAAGTCTCGGAACACTTGAAAGGACGTGGATTCATTTCCGAGTATTCATTATTTCTGAAATCAGTCACATTTTTAAATCCAAAAGTTGAACGCTCCAGGAAAGAAATATAAAAATCCATTTAGAAAAAGGACGAGATAATAAATAAATCTGACTTGTTCCCTTCACTCCCGTCAATGTCTATGGACATATTCAATTCGAGTGAATCCTACCGCTTTATTTGCTCAGGTTGTAATTTTTTTGAAAAATTCAAATGTAGAAAAATGCGTTTCTATTTTGGAAGATCGTCTGAAATAAATACGTAAAATGCTCAATTCAACAAAAATCTAGGGAGTAACAAGAGTCCGTTTTTATAGGAGGATGTGACATGTTTTTATGACATTCTTTAGATTATTAAGCTCTGTGGCGGGTTGGTTGTGGTAGGGGCGACGGGGTCTTATGACATCTCTAAAATATCTGGAAAAGTTTGAAATAAACGTCAGGACAAGAGGACAGGCTGTAAAACAGAGTTTGACTAACCTAAAAAAAACTAAGAAAAAAGGGAGAAAGTTAAAGGTTGGTGGATTTTATAGATTTTTTTTCAGTGTGTGGTATGTGTTGATTAGAGGATCTATTTTGATGAGAGTTTGGATTTGATGATGAGCATGTATTTGCGGTGGTGGCAAGGGCAAGGGAGACGGGGTAACGGGGATGTTGATGTGTGTGAGGAGAGGATAGCAAATGATTGGATTTATTAAATTGGGTTTGAGCAGCTGCAATATTCAAGCTAATCTTTGATAATGATGTCGTCAAAAAGTCGTAAAAACTTGACTGGAGAAAGCTGAAGAAAACGAAGCTTGTTACATGATGCACGTCTTGCTGAAAGAGCTTTTAAACTGTCACTCTGTGAATGTGGGATGATCATAGAATGTTGCTGGGAACAAATACTCATCCTTCAATATTCTCCCTCCAGATAAGCCCACTGGCTATAATGACAGAAATCCAAAGCCACTCAAGGATTCTGTGAAAATAGAACAAATTCTAAGATTTTAACATTTTTGAGGGTGTTCCCCGACTATAAAATCATTTTCTTTGGTCATTCTGGAACGTATGCTGCTGGAAGATAACGACGAGAGGGTGATAATAACCGGAAAAGAAGTTTAATAAAAAACGGACATTGTTGCGAGAATTTTTGAAAATTACATTCTTCCTTTATTTTTATTGTTATGGAGAAAATGAATTTAAAGATTTTTTTCTGCACATGTCTACAGATCAGAAATTATTAAAGGGAAATTCCTGAAATGAAAGAATTCCTGATATTTTTAGCTATGTACTCCAAAGAAGGGAAAAAAGCACTTTTGCTACATCTACTCCAACACACACACTTTGTTTAATAATAATAAAAAGGGGTAAAGGGGAGAAAGAAAAATACATACAGAGAGTGCTACTCTATTTTTCTATTTGGTTCAGTGAATGTGTTTTTTCAAGTCAAAAAGTAGCGTAGTGAATGCATAAAATAGGAAAGTCTAGTGGAAGAGGAATGCTAACCCCAAAAGAGAAAGACGGGGAAAAAACGGAATAAAAAATGAGTGTGTTGAGCATGTGCTGTTTATATATATACAGAGAACTACAGAGAGAAAGAAGAGGTGGTGGTGGTGGTTTGATGGTGGTACACACCATGTTTCAAAATGATGATGATGAAGTGAAAGTGTACTGAAGAACGGTGGTGGGAAAAGGAGCTCTCTCTATTGTTATTACTTTATGGCCTCTTCTTCTTTCCGACTTTTTTATACTTTCTCTAGTAAAAACGTGCTTACATTTTACTTCCCTACTTACAATCATCACCGCGCTCCTCTCTCAAAACACCAAAAAATAACTTTCTCGCCCTTTTTCGTCTAAAAAAATGCATAAAATATAAAAATTTTCAAGGATCGCGCGCTTTTTTAACTTGAGTTGAGTGCTACTCGGATTTCTTGTTTTGTTGGTGACCCGGTGGTGGTGGTCGTGGTAGTGTTGATTGTTAAAGGAGTAATGAGAAGGAGTTGAAATTGTTTCTATTTTGTATACTTTTGTCATCATCCCCCATTTTGTTACGCACTATTTAATTAGTATTGTTATGGTTATTATTTGATCGTTAGGAAATTTCGTTGTTTGTGTCGTTAAAAGTGTTAAAAAGAGTTAAACTTTGTCATTTTTATTGTCACGTGGCCTAACACATACTTAACGGTAATAAATTCTCTATAAAAAACTATTTAGAGAATCAAAAGGAACCGTTACACTTTAATAAAATATAATCTCTAGCGTTATAATATATTCTCAGCACAGGACAACCAATATAAGACAATATTTTAACAATTTATGACATTTAAAAAAATTAGGACAGTATTTAATTGAAAAGGACATGATTCTATTTTTACACACGTTTTTATACAAAAAACAAAAGGTAATTTGCAATCCCAGTGACTGAAAACACAAAATTTAATAACAAAAAGAGATTTTAATTGGAGCACGACCACCGTTAATTTTTCAAAGAAAAAATAAGTTAATTATCTTTCCGACATTTACTTTAGTAATTAGTAAAAAACAGCTGATTTTTTATTACCTTTTCAGTCACTAAATTAAAGATAAAAAGGATTTTATTGGGGAAACTTGTGTCTGTTTTTTCCTTGTTTGTTGTGGCAGAGCTGTTTTCATCAAACAAACAAAAATTCACGTGCTTTTCTCTCCCTCTCGCCCTCAAAAAGAAAGTTGGAAAGGTGGTGGACCTTGTTTGATTTTGGTGCGGAACTTTATTTCTTGACTTTTATCGAATCAACCCTGGTGCTAAAAAATTTGGAATTTTTCTTACATTTTGTAAAATACTGAGAATTTTCCTGAGAATTGCCGTACAAATTGTTAAAAAAAGTATTTTTAAGAGTTTAAAAGAAGTTTTTAGTATTTATTACGTAGTTAATATTTATAAGAGATCGACCACTAAAAAGAATCAGCTGTGTACATCAGCTACGCAAATATTTACTTTTGTTATTGAGTGGGAAAGGAAAAAAGCAAAAATGTTATTTATCCCGTTTACGGTGCCTAACTTGATGCCCCCTTTCACCAGTCTTGCCTCAAATACCAATGGAATGGTTTGCTTTAAGGTTTGTTTAAAAAATATTTAAATACGTTTTATATTTTCTAATTATGATTTAAAATCTGTCGATTTTATTAATAATCAATCCCTTTGGATTGAAATATGAGCTGGGCTTCTAATATAAAATCTACGGTAAGCTTTAAACTGTTAAAGGATTGTATTTCTTTTTGAAATTGAAAACTTTTTTGATTTGCATTATCAGGCGTATCACTTTCCAAAACAATAAAATAGCGAAAATAGTAGGAAAAAAGTATTTGAATTGTGACGTGTACAGCATGTAAAATGGTTTTTATTACAAGGAACATACGATTTTGGAACTTTGCTAATAAAAAGTTAATCCTAGAAACATAGGGAAAAAAAGTTAGGCGTCTTCGAACTCTCCGTTTGGTCATTACTTTCCCCTTGCAATAATTAGCTGAGTTTTATTACTCCTGTTGCTGCTGTTTCTGACGTGTCAGCAAAGCAAAAACATTGTTTATGGATGGATTTTTGTGCAAAACTTACTCCGCTTGTGTTGTTTGTTGCTGTTTTGTTAGAAAATATTTATTAATCATCAAAGTATTTATGAGAAAAGGAAGAAATAAAAAAGGAACTTGTTGTTTCCTCCCCTCCCAAAATACTTTCTTTTTTTAACGGCTTTCTTTCTCTTGCAAAAGTCACCAACTGTGCTTGTTGTCTGAAAATATTTTTTGCACTTCTCATTTCGTTTATTTTGTAAATGGTATTTATGTAAGATTCACTTTCACTTTTTCATCTAAAAATGTATAAAATTGAAAACTTTTTGTTGCTTAAGCTCTGCATAGGTAAATTGTTTTAAGGAGATGAGACGTTGCAAAACTTAGGAATGTTTACCTTTTACTATAATTGGTTTTAAGAATGTTTACGATTGCTTAAGTTTTTTAAAAAGAAAGTTTTAAAAAGATTTCTTATGATCAGCTGTTGGCTATTTTAAACAAAAATGCAAATAGTATGCAATACTTCAAAGGTTTTTCTGTCAAGTGACTATAAACGAAAAAACTTTACTTTTCCCGCTTTTTTGTAATTTCTTAGGCGTGTGTTTATTTCAGTGGATTTTCTACGATTTTCCTACTTTTCCTCCCCCTGTGCGGCGGACAGTAATCGTAAGAGAAAGGCAATAAAGACATAAAATGTTGGACTTGGTTTTTGAGGTTGATTTTGTTGTTGCTTTCCCTTTTTTACTACACTTCTGTTTTCCGTGTTGATAGCAAAAGAGATGATGGTGATGGCGCAATGTAAAAAAAACTTACTTTCCCATTACAGTTTCCCCGCTGATACACCGCTTGACTAAGTGTTTCGCCACTGTAATATATTTTCTCCCCCTCTCTCTTTTGTTTCTATTTATACTAGTCCAACTCTAAAATTATTGTGAAAGCTGAGTAAAATAATACAAAAGAAAACTTTCTGGTTTTGATGTATAAAGAATGGGATATTTTTAGAGTCCTTTTCAGTCTAGTTTTTAAAGGAAAAGCTTTTTGAGAATATTCAAATCCGTGGAAAGATGCCAATAAATACACAATTTTATTCTTTTTGGCTTTTAGAGAAAAATGCATCCAAACTAATGCAGCTGTAAAGAAAGTTGGTTAAAATATTAGAAGTCGTACATGGACTGAATTAGTATAGCGAATTCTTGTATTCAATTTAGTTGCATCTTGAAAATATTCTCTGGGAAGATATTCCAATTGATTTAGTAGTTTGTAGGAGAAGGAGAGGGAAATAAAAAAGGCCATTATTGAAACAAGAATGAGAATAAATGAGGATAAGGATTACCTTTTAGAAAGGCATGAGGATGGGAAATGGATTCTCAATTCTATTTTCCTCAGGCATTATCCTCGGCTTTTGACGTAATTTTAAAGAAAGTTCGAGTTACATAAGTTACTCGGAATCAAGTAACAGGTGCTTAGTGTAACCACCTCTGTGTATTTCCTTAAGAGAATATGAGTGGGGGTGCTGTAATGACGAGGAAGCTACTGGAGGGTTTCCTTCCTTCGTCATCAACGAGATTGCCATCACAACCGTAAATATCTCTCGTTTGTTGGCACACCTTATTAAAAAAAAAGAGCTAATAAGGTGCGTTCCCTACAATTTTTTTTGATAATACTAGATTGGAATGGGAAAGGAGGGGAGCTTCCTTCTTTCTAAAACAAGGGAAATTGGAGTTGGATATCCCCTTCTTAAAAAAGCCATTGAATCGTTGATAATTTGAAATCAGAAAAGAAAGATTTACTTTTGCTTCCCTTGTCAATATAAATTATTGAAAGGAAAGGTGATAAGAAGAGTGCGTGGAAGGAAAAAACTGGGAAAAGTGAGTAATTCTTGTGTTTGACTTGAAATGGATTTGTAAAGATAGATAAAAGAAAGAGGGGAATCCATTCACGGAAATACCTCAGCATGTGGCACTTTGCATTCCAGTATTTATTGCAAAGGTTTATTTTGAAGAGGATAAAATTATGTGGATTCTCATTTTTCAACTCAAACAGGTTTGAATTCAATGAAAAAATGCATTTTTCTATACTGTTTTGTCTTTCACGGAAAGAGATAAACATGCTTCTTTGTCAAGAAATCATGAATGCAGAGAAAAGAGATTTAAAAACGGAGCTTCCTTTCTCAGCTTTTCATTTTCCACTCTTCCAATTTGAGTCTTAATGAGATGAACAAATCAATAGATTTATTTTTGTGACTGTGAAGAAGTAGGCATGATGTAGTCATATCACGTTCAATTCTCTCCCTTTCTGTCTGTCTGAATTCAAGTCACATGATTAGATGACACGGAGAGAGAGGACCCTTATCGTCGTCATTGTCGTAAATTTACTCTTACTGCTACCGTTTCCCTTGTCATGATGATTGTAATGACGGTGGTGATGTCTTCTTGTCTTGTTCCTCCCATTCCCTCCCCCCTCCACCTCTCAACTCAACTGGTTTCAATCAACTATGCAAATAAGCCTTCAACTCTAGACAGACGTGAGTTAAAATGGTGGTGACGTCTCCAATTCTGCTCCCCCAGTTTTTCTGTGAGGAAAAATGGTAATTTCATTCTCTAATTTGTCGTTATTCATCTCAATCATCGTTATTTTCATTAACTTTGAAAAAATATATCTCTTCATCAAATTTCATTACTAAAAACGATGTAAACTTTTTTAAATTACGAAAATAATATGAAAAAAGTTTTACTGAAGATTGATTTTAAGTTTAAAAAATCAATTATAATTGACTTTGTAAGTTGTATCCATGTAAACGAAACTTGTATCAAGGGAGGGTAAAAAAGTGTTGGAAATTGTGGAAAAAGTTTGCTTTTTCTTGTGGAATCCAACAAATATTTACAGTAGATCAGCATCACCAATATCAACTTAAGATCTTTGACGAAATAAAAATAAATTGGGAAAGGTTCATTGAAGAAAAAAATGTTGGACAAAATTGTATCGTTGTGTCCACGTGTCCATTCCTTGTTTCGGTGTGAATTGAATTGTAGGAAGTGAGGATAGCCGTTTTTTGTGAAAATAGCAGTGGTGACATTAGAATTTTGTAATGGAATCGATACTGCGTGTCTGGGAGGAAGTTAGTGGCTGGGATGAATGAGCAGTGAGAGAAATAGAGAGAGAAGAGAACAATTGGTTTAGTAAATATTTATCTTGTACACTTGCTCTTTTTTCCTGCATTTCCCTGTTGGAAAGTGAGGGTTGGAAGTTGAAGAAGAGGGTCAAGTCAGAGAATTTTCTAACAACTCTCCTGCACCATATGTACACACTGTGAATGTAGCCAAGTCAAGAGAGAAGAGAGGGAAACTACTGCATAAAAAATATATACTGGCTCAGTAAAAAAAGAGTCACATCACCAGCAGGATATCATCGACATCACAATCATCATCGTCATAAGATCTTTGTACAAGGGAGGTTTCCAAAGTGATTCACAATTGTAGTAAAAACACCAGTCCCAACTTTAAAAAAGTTTGGAGAATATTCAGTTTTATATTTTTCAGGGGTTTGTATGGATATATATTGTGTCTGACACATGGGGAGGTTCACTTGTCAGGTTAGTGTTGGCATGCACCCATTTTCTTTATCTTAGAAAAAGAACGACTTTCTCTCTACACATAGCTACACAAAAAGAAGCTTAGTTTGGTTTTCCAGCAGAAAATAATCCAATACAAGGAGGAAAATGGAGAAGGGAAAACGCAACAATAATAAAAAAGGAGTGAAAATGGTGCATTACATATTATATCCATTACAAAGAGAAAGAGAAAGGGAGAAAAACGAGGGCTTATGCAGGAGCAGCTTCGCAGCTTTTCACAATGAAACTTCTTTATAAATATAAATATGTAATTCAAAGTTAACGGCTTAAACTAGTCAGATGTATATATATGCGGGCGAGCGAGGATGACGATGATGATGGCGGTGGCAAGGGAATGTGCTCCTTTTTTCCGAGAAGCCCCTCCACCACCAGTTTCTATTCCTGACTTGACATTATCCTTTTTTGTAAAATAAGGACAAGAAATGATTTTCTTCCTAGTTTTCGTGCACATTTTTTTGGCAAAAGAGTAGAAGAGAGGTCGACGTCGCCGGCTGCATGCTGGTGGCCGACGTGATTATGATGGTGCATTGCCGCTGGAGAGGAGACAGATGATGTTATGTAATAATGTTAATATTTTGTAGACGTTATTGTGTAAGAAATGGAATTTTGGAGAATGTGAGGGAGAATTTTGTGATGTTATTGCAGAGAAAATGATGGAGAAAGATTTTAGGGAAGTAGAGAAAAAGATATGTAAAAATTTGTGACTGGCAAGTTCACCACCATTTTCTTGGCCATTAAGCGTCAAACGAAAACTGTGTTCGGTCCGATGAGCAAGGATCTCACTCCTCCAAATGCTCCATTCCCCTTCTTGTATGGCCACTATCTTCGTGAAATAGACAGAGACAAAAATGGTTTTACGTCCGGAAATATTTTTTACGAAAGTCACTTTACTATACTCATTGGAGGAGTTTATTTAGGGATTTTAATTTTTTTTCCTTTTACTGCCTAAATTTATCTCTCATTCCTTGTTTGGATGTTTTATTGCTCTTGTTGTTGGAATTCAGTTAATGTTGTTGTTGAAATGGGAAATAAACTTTTATGGTTAAAAATTACTTAAAACCTTTTAAATCTTCGTGTATGTTACTTAAATAGTAAAAATTAAGGGTTTCTTCCGGTGGACATAAACTCAAAATGAATCGTAGTCAATAAAGTCGAAACTGAAAAAGTTTTCCAATTCCAAATTAAAATTGCGAATTAATAAAAGACTGATACTAACGACGAGAATTGGAGGATTTTAACGGTAAAAAGCTGATTTTAGTCATTTCAATAAGTTCGATTTTAAAATACAAAGCCGTGTTGTATGCCGTGTGGCTAATTTCCAGCTTAGTCAGCCAACCGTGGGGACACCGTAGATATAAATGAGCGGGTTGGAACAATATAATCACCTGTTTGAACAGAAATAGATGATTTATCGTTAGAAAATCTCAAAAAAGATAGTTTCCAGAGTTAATTGGTCCGTGAATAATAATTCACGAGCTGAAGGAAAAAGTGTGAAATGCAGGAAAAATATTCATTTGCCACCACCAAAACGACTTGAATTTCAAGAGCGTTGAATTCAGAGGGATTGTGGAAGAGAGGACAAAAGTTGACTGTTTTGACATACAAAGTCTGTAGTCATCATCACCTTCACCGCATCAACTCAAATGAAAAGAGGGGGAAAGATAAGGGAAATCTGAGCGTGGAATTAAAAGAGAAAATATTTAGCTTCCTCCGCATCTCCTCTTTTCTGACAAGGTACAAATGAACAACGAAAGGAAGCAAACAAAAGAAGCCTCGATCATAGATAAAAGCCGCAAAACATTGATGGGGAAGGGTTTTTTTCATGCAATTATATTTAAAGAAGAAAGACAATTTACATTTTCAACGCGGAATTTCCTTTTATTGCTGCAGGGATTTTTTATAAGTTGCATTTTGCTGAAAAGGTGGAAGAATTTTTCCTAATTCTATTTAATCCCGTAGTTTGCATAAAGTGTTGGTGTTGGCTCTATAGGCGGGCTTCAAAGAAATCGTTCTCTATATAAAATATATTTTAAACGAGTAATGAAGGAGGAGGAATAGTAATTTGGGAGGAAATACTCGGAAATAATATGCTTTGTTGAGTTTTCTCCCGTTTTTATCTTTGTTTATTCAGGTGGGAAGGGTTCCGCATTTTCACTTGTCACCACACGCCGCTCCCTTATCATCAGCGTTTATGGATTTCATAAAACCAAGTTGGATAATAAGCAAGTAATCCAAAAAGTTTTCAAGAGAGAAGATGATGTTTGTGAAAATAGTCGTTATGGATTATTATACGCAAAGAACCTTTTATGTTTGCCAATTTAAAATTATGTTTAAAAAATTCTAATTAACTAGGAAGAGTTTATTAAATATTTTGAAACGTTTTGATTTAATGTTAATATTTACCTTAATATTCTTCTCCATTTTGCTAAAGTTTAGAAGAGCTGTGTGTTTTACAAAAGGGTTCTTGAATGAGGTAATATGCTCCCTATTGTTTATGTTTATTTATCTCGCCCGGCATTATTATCATGTCATTCCTTGGAAAATGATACGTCTTGGAAAAGCTCCTTCCGTTATGAATATGAAATGACTGGGATGCCCACGAGGAAGAAAGATACCAGCATATTAAAATTTCCCCCTTCTTTCCTTTCTTATTTACATAAATGAAAGTGTAAATCTCCAGCGTTGATAGTTATGCGATGCTGGAAACGGGAAAAGATCGTAAAAAATCTCATTCTCACTTTCTCCATGTAAAATATGAAATGGAAGCTTTCAGGTTTTTTTCTAAAACGTTAAAAAATATATTTTCTTGAGTTTCAATCTGCCCACCTACAATAATCATGAAGATCATAACATTCCAAGAAAAACATGTGAAAAAATGGCGGCGGCATAATATTTATTTACTTTTGGGCGTAGCTTTTTTATATTTGGTGAGAAGCCAGTTGAAAAAATGGATTTGACTGGGTTTTTTGTTTTTGTAAAAGTGTACTCCAAGTTTAATGAACTGAATCTCACTTAGAAAAAGGTGGGGTAAAAGTATAATAAAAATACACATTTCACACAATTCAACAGTGAAAGGTTGTAAATGGAAGATGAAAGTATATAAAATGCATGAGATTGGAATGGTTTTTGTACTCTGGCAAGAAATATCCACCTCAGGCGGTTTCTACTTGTTGTTTTTCCACAATTCCATTTTGGAGAAGAAAGGTTTGGAAGAACAACAGAGTTCACAGAACAATAACAATAATACATTATGAATGGGTGCATACTCGTGGTTGTGACGGGAATGATGAAAAAGCATATGTGAATGGCCTTTATGTTTTTGATCTGGAAAAAACATTGCATTAGTGGAAGAATAGAAACTAGAGCTCTTTTCATTATTTTTATTAAATTTAATTAATCATGTCCCAAGGGCGTAAGATAATTAAATATGCGTGTCTCGCGCAATAGTTTTATTGCATAATTTCATTACTTTTTCAGAAAAAACTTATTATGCTTTTTTGTTATTTTTAGAAAGAATTCCCCAAAGGGGGAGAAAAATTAGGGGAAAAGTTCAATTATAAAGAATAACATTTTTGATGCATCATAATCTTGTTTTCGCAATTTTCACTCTGTTGCATGAAAAGAAAATTGCATGTTTTTGCATCATTTCCTGTTAATGAGAGAGAAAAGGGGAAAAGGATAGCAATTTACGCTTTTGGGTGGAGTAAAAATATAAATGGGTATTAAAAGACTGAAACAAAATGGGACGTTGGTCAACCACAAACCACGTAAAAATTGGATGATTCAGTGTTTTATCAAAAAAATTAATGTCGTGACGTATCAACAGATCGACGCATTATTTAAAATGGCTTTTACCATTTTTTGGAAGAGCTCATTATATGTCATTATTTTTAAGCTTAATGCACTAGTCAATTATGTCCATTTGGATGTTGTGGTTTGGGGAAAGTACGTTGTTTTAGAAAAATCTGTCTCCACTTCCCCACCGTTTACAAATAAACTTTTCTTTGTAAGCAATGTTCATCTTTTTTAAGGATGACATATTGACCAAACGAAGTTTTTTAAGAAATGTTTTGAAAGATCCAGTTTTCATGCGATTTCCCTAGAAAAAAGGAAAGGTTGTATATCTTTTCCATGTCTATTTTCTCTTTTTGTAGTCAAAACAGATCCTTGTCGTTTATTCTGATAAACTGCGGGAGAAAAAATGATTTATGCGTGGGATGATGACGGCATTTTTACGGAGAGGATATGAAAAAAGGAAACATTATGATTTCAGGTACAAGAAAAAACATGAGATCAAAATCACAACAAGATCAAAATGAGGTTCCTTTTTTGAGAACAAAAGTGGATTTCCTTTTTTAAAAAGAAATACATAATTCATTTATTGTTATACAAAAGAAAGGATTTTTTAAAAATATGGTGTTGTGTGATTCAGTGAAAATATTATGTGCTCGTCATGTGTTCCCAGAGAAAAGGTTGCAAAAAATGCAATCTTTTCAGATTTTTATTCAACTGGCATAGCCACCCACACCTGCTTTTATATCTCTCATTTCCGGTTACAAAGTGCGTTGTTGCTTCGTTATCACAATTTGTTAAAGAATAATAAAACAACAAACAGAAAACAGCTGTTTTTTTTTACTGTACAGTATCCTTGAATATCCGTTTTTAACTATTTTAAGGATTTATGGATTTGTTTTTATTTGGGATCAGCTGCAAAGGATCAAAAGAGGAATTACGAGTGAAAGGTGTTTTTAAAATTCTCCCGCCATACCTACGAGCCAGTCATATTTGAAAATACAAATATCGTTGTTATGTGATGGCTCCGAAGTTTTGTATGATGGTTTGTTCCAGACATTTGCAAAATTAGGGAATGTTTATTTATGTACATTAGGCAGATGGGTTAATGGATTCAGTTTTTAGTAGCGTGACTCCCTATAATTATTTACGCAGTGTAATTACTCTCAAAATGTCATTATCATGTTTTATACATGAAACAAATATACCATTAGTGCATGATTATTGTCCCCAATGGGGACTACAATAAACAAGCCAACATCTTATTAAAATAACGTATAATCATTTATTTAAATATTATTTTAACTCAAAATTGGCTCTGTTAAAGCTTTGATTTCCTTTTTTGATGTAATCTTTGAGCTGTATGCGCTCTCTTTAATTTTCTTATTTAAAATTGGAATTAGAAAAGGGTTTTGTTGGTTTAAAATGGTTTTTGGTTAAGATTACGCCCTTATTTCCAATTTAAATTTAGCATTTGCAGGGAGCTATAAAATGGAGAATTACGCAATTAACATTTACTAACAATCAACAAAATGGAGGATCTAATCCATCTAGAAAGTTATTCCGTGACAATTGCAAAATGGAATTTTATGAATCGTAGCACGGTCGATTAACAATTTCCAAACTAGGAAGTAATCGTATTTTATTCGTGTTGTTCCAAAAACTTTTAAGGATTTGTTTTTATCTCTTCAAAATAGATTCTGGGATTGAGATGTATTCTGATTTGAATGATTTGAATGATGATGGTGATAGGCACTTATGTACGGAAAATGAAATCCGTATTAAATCCGTATAAAAACAGGTGAAAAAAAGAATTGGAGCGTGTTTTTGTACTCAAGCAAAAAGCTTCCGTGTTTTCACACAAAACAATAATCAGAAATAATTTGAATTCAACAAGATTCGTATTAAAAAGAGTAATAAAATTCGGATTTTTATTGCGTAGATCTAAAGGAAAATGGATGAGGAAAAAGATATAAACGGTTCAAATACGTACTTGAATCCTCCTTTTCATCAATGATAGGCTGTTAAAGTTTTTGAATAAAAACATTTATTGAGTTGGCTTTTGCCACTATTGTCCTTTTTATGTTTTTGTCCTTTTCCCTATTTTACACGAATTGAAAAAGACGCTGTAAACATAAACAATGGGAAGAATCCATTGAAAAAGTTTTTGAAAGAGGAGCCTCATCAGAGAAGATGTTTTGGGGAAATGGGAAACAAGGGGGCTGCTAAAAATTAGAATTTTTTTTTGAGAAAGTGCGTTTTTTTAAAATGAAAGTTGGTTTAAAAGGAAACTCGCTATTTCTTCACTCTTGATTAGCATAATGGGAAAAGTTTTCATTGACATAATAACCATACAATTTCTTTTCGTCAATGGGTATCCCCCAAGCTACTGTAGAAGTTGTAGAAGATTTCAAAAATGTACAGGAATACATATTTTCTGGGTAAAAAATCCAAAAAACTATGCGGAATATAATTAGCTTGAGCATATAAAGTAAAAAAGGGAAAAGCATTGTTCTGGCATGTAAGAGGAGTAAAAAAGTGCATTAAGCTTGCGAGAGAAAGCGGAGAAATGCTCACACGCAAAGAGAAAAGAGGGGGAACATGCAATATGGTCGGAAATTTCACTTTTTTGCCCTTTTTTAGAAAACGGCTCTTGCTACACAATAAAATGGGGACAAAAGAGCTATAAAAAATATTTCTTGCCAAGTTTAAATCCTTCATTTGAAATGAAAATGCAGCTATTTCATTTGCATATTTCAACCGTGACTTCATTTTTAGTTGGTGTATTATATTGCCAATGTCCTCCATTAGAATTATTCCAAAGGGTTTCATTCCCGTTATTGCATAATACTTGAACAAACCCCGAAGTTTGAAAGGCTGGAGGGAACTGCATTTGCATTTTATTTCATCTACTCATTATCCTACGTTATTATGTCCTTGTTTTAAAAGGGTTTTAACTGGGAAATTAAAACCGGGTTTTATTCAAGTTTTATATAGGAATAGAGTTTTTTTTAGTTTTTTAGTTTTCAAAATAATTTCAAATAAAAGTTAGACTTAAGTATTATGATGAGTGAAAATGCAGGGATTAAAAGAGAAAAAGTGAAGATTTGACGGGAAAAGAATGGTTTTACAGGTTTTTACACCTTTTCTTATTCTCTTATTGTTGTCTAATCATCCCGACTCAATTGCTTCCCCAGAAAAGGAAAAAAGTGCTCTTTTTGTCAAAAAATATGATTTCGTGTGCATCAATCCGTGTAAATAGGGCTGACAAGAGAAGGTGTCAACAAAGCCGTGCATTATCCAAAAAAACTTTCTTTTTGTTTCCTTTCAATCGCTTTCTTCCTGTTCCAGTTGAGAGAAAATTAACTGAAAAGGACGACTGTTGCGCTTTCCAATAAAAGAATGAATGTTTCAATAAAAATGGATTTGTACAAGAAATATCATCGTTACATGATTATAGACTCAAATTATGTCCGTATGGGAAAAAAGTGCATGAAAATATTTTTACATATCATCAGCATCTCGTTTTTATATACGTCTGGAACTTTTTCTATGCATTATGCATGAATTTAAAAAGGAAGAAGTATCATTTCCAACTTCTGCACCATTTGAGAGGCAGAGAATATTTATCATCTTGTTTACTTGCACTTTTTCCCGAAAAAAGTCAAAAGAGTGAATAATTTTCAAAGTTACTTTGTAGTACATAAATTTCAATAAAACATTTTTTCCCTTTCTCGTGTAAATAATGCCTGGGATATGATAATTTATTTTTATCTGTTTTTATTTGTCAGCCTTTCTTTTTCCCATGGTAAGTAAAAAAACTACATAAAAATGGTTTAATGGGAACATTAGGAAATCCTTTTTTAATTCAGGGAAAAAATTGTTGTTTATCCATCTGGACATCGACACAAAACATATTCCTTTGCGAAATTTCTCCATTCATGAATAAATTTTTTTGCTAATTTCAATTTTAAAAAAGCAAATAGAGGGGAAATGAGCATTGAAGTGTAAATTTGTTCAATTGAAATTTGAAAGGGGGGATAAAAAAGTTTTAAGAAACTTGATGATCAAGAGGGAAAAATTCAAATGAAAAAGAAATAAAACGTCGTCACCTTCTTATTTTTTCAATGAGGAGATGAGAAGAGAGGATATTATTGATACCCGGATCCAATATCCAATCCTCTTGGATCTATTTATTATGTAATGCATATGTGCCTCAGTGCATTTCAATTACTTGTTCCACTTTGAGGGAAAATTTGGAATGTGGCTCGGGGCATTTTCATCGGAGATGCTCTTGAGATGGAGAAAGGTAGAAGATTATCATTTTCTATTCATTCCACTTCACTTCCTTTTTCAACTTCCTTTCCTTTTCATGCTAGTTTTGAATATTATTTTAAGCTTATAAAAAGTGAACATTCAACTTAAATTATTTTAAAAGTAATTAAAAATAAGAAACATTTTGAATGTTTGGACGATATAATTGTATAAGACTTAAAAATTAATACTAACAAGGTGCAAAAAAACGTGTTAAAACTTTCAATTATTCAGGATAAAAAACTGGAAATAGCTTGGAATTAAAATCAATACCTATCTCAATATATCATACTTTCTCTTTAAAAACACACAAAAACTTTTAGCCAGAAGCTTATAAAATCCTACGTTTTCTTTCTCGAATTTTTTGCAGCTTATGATCATAAATTCATACTGTGAAGTGTCAACACCAGTAAAAAAAACTTCCCCTCCAATCCTCCTCCATTCTCCCTTAAATTCCAAAATTTTTAGAAGCTTCATTATCAATAAATGCAGCAACGTAAAAAGAGAAAGAAGAGAAATTATAGAAACTACGACGTTATACTAAAAAAGAGGAAATCCGTTTTCCTGTCGCTCACAACATGAAAATTGCGTAAAAAGTAGTAATAAATTAGGATGGATAATTGAGAGTCTCTCGGAATGCTTTTTTTATCCGGGTTTCATACTGAAAATGTAAATAATTGAGGAATTTATTTTAAAACATTTTAAAAAAGTTGCGAAATTTTGATCAGGCTTTGCCTAACGACTGGTCGTTTACTTATCGACCTGTTTTAAAGAAGTTGTGAGGAATAATAATTACGTTGATGTAAAAAGATAAGTAAATTTTAAGAAATGAGTGGGAAATGAAGAAATTTGAGTAATTATCTCGTTGTTGTCCTCGCGCTTGATCTTTTTCACGAGTAATTAGGCGCTACAATAAAAACTCTTTAATGTTGTTGATGAAAAAGATGAATTCTTGTTAAACAGTCTCTCAAACTACATTGTGTAATTATTAATGACTTAAAATAATCTTTTGTTTATCGAAATATCATCCTCGTCATCGTGTTTCGTCTTAGAAAAAGCTTCAAAGAAAATAAGACGCTATCATAATCACCATCTTTTTGCTTCAGCTTTGTTATCTTCTTTGTAAAATTCTAACAATCTAACGAAGCACGACAAGGAATTGTGAGGTTTTTCATTCTTTGTATTATATTCAGTTTTTCCTTTTGCAAATCTTCTTTAGCGTCCTTTCTTTCCGGGGTTTTTATTGTTTTATGCTTATATTTTGTAGAAAATACCTCTTCTTTAACCGTTTTCTCTTAAACTGATGATGAGAATCGTAAATTTACGAGGAAACTTACAGGGTACTAAATGAAATTGATAAAATATATGTGTTTCAGATGAGATTCGAGATTTCAAGAGGGTAAACACGTCTGTTTAATTTGTTTATGCGCAACTATGCAAATCCATATGCAAATTAGGTAAAACGTTATACCTAAACGAACAATTTGCAATTTTTGTGACATTTTTATGAATTTGAATACAAAGTTCGCAATTTCCGGGCAAAAGAATGGATAGCTACACTTTACGTATGCAATCTTTGAAAACATTCATGAGCATCTCATTTGCATAGTAACTTTAGTTAGTACCGGATCACTTTCCTCGCTAGGATTTTTATATTCCGTTAAATTTGTGCGAGGAGAATACAAGCGGCGTATCTTTATTCTTTTTCCGTTTCACTTCCTCATTTTAATTCGAGAAAATGATGGTGGAACAACTCGTTTCTTAAAATGATGAAAGGGGAAAATATTTAAGAAATGTTTCTTTTTGACTTTTCCCTTCATCTTTTTTTGGCAGGCTTTTGTTTTTCTCAAGATATACATTACACAATCTCTTTTTCCCTCCTGCCTCATCCCCGTCAACATCGTTATAGCTTGTGCTGAAGCTACCACAAGCCATTCAAAATATTTTTCCTGAGCCAACGTCGCTGAGCTGTAAAAAGAATAAAATCCTAAGACTTTCCCCCTAGAAATTTTCAAGATATCATGTTGTAACGAATATTTTTCCTCTTTTCATCTTCTTGTAAAGAACGGACAGAAAATATATTTTCTCAGTATTCTTCTTTGAAATTGCGCAAAGGGATGAAAAAGGAAAGATAAGAGAAAATTAAGAAGGGAGAGTAAAGTAGAATTAGTAACTGGTTCCCAGGTTGGATGAGATTAATAAACTCCAAAAGATTTTCATCGCATACAAGCATAATTAATTTTTTAAATAATATTCAAATTAAACTGATTTTCCCACCGTCTTCATTATTCCCTTACTTAATTATAATTAAAGAGTTCTAAATTTAGTTTGTAACGTTTGGAAAGTACCTCTCAAACACTTTGTGGGAAGAATTGTTAATAAATTTTAAAAGGTTACAAATGTAAATATGGGAAAATTTTCTGTCAACATGTGGGAAAGGTGGTTTGTTTAGGTTTTATTCAACCTTTTTATTAAAGTTGTTGGGAAAAACATTTTTTTCTACTTTTCACTTTCCTGGAAAGCTGAAAAAGCAGTCTTTTTAAATATGTATGAGTACAGGAAAAGTTGTCGTCGTTGTTCATCTTCGAAAAATCCCAAAAGGTTGGGTTAAAAGGTCGCATGGAGGACAGTCCTTTGAATTTTCCCTTGGCTCCTCCCTGTCGAATTTTTTATTCTAAAAAACAAGGAATATTTTACAGAAGGCTTTTTAAAATCATCTTAAATTTGCTCTTTTTTAAGGAGAAAGCCCTGAAGTTAAGCAGTGGACTTAATTTTCTCTGTAAAATTCTTCAGAGCAAGAACTATCTTCGAGGCTATTTGCCGTAGACACAAGGAGTCATTAAAAATTTACACCCTCTGGTCTTGTGAGCTTTCCCCTCTCTATGAAATGAGTACACGACAGGTTTTTTGTAATTTTACTTAGTTTCTAGTTTTATGGGAGGGGGAAATGTAGAAAAAGTTTTGAATATCATCCACATATGCTAATGTTTGTTTATAACTCATTTTGCTTGTGAGAGTCAATCTTTTTTAAAATTGCTTTAAGTGTACTTCAAAATACATATTCATTTCCTGCTCGGATGACTTCTGTGAAAATTGAAAAGTGAAAACAGCTGGAGTTTTTACAAGGATTCAAGAGAAAGTGGAAATTGGGGAATACGAGAATGTTCTTTGATATGTAAAAGATCATCTTTTTCGTACCTTTCTTTTTCCTATCTTAATTTCAAATGAGGTAGAAGAAAATAGAATGTTTTCTTAAATTACATGTTATTTGAGTAGTTTTTTTGTTGTTTTATTATTCCCTGTGACTTTCTTGGATTTCACTTTTTTAATAAGTTGAAAACGAAGGTGGATTTACATAAAAAGGAATGAAAGGAATTGGGATAAAAGCGTAATTAAAGAAGAATTTTTTAGTGTAAAAACCTGTTGAGAATAATTTGAACAAAATATTCGCATAAAATATAAAAAATTGAAACAATTTGCTCCATTGAGTACAATTTTTGCTTTTTCTGGATTTTTATTGCAAAGTTTTCAATTGATTGAATTTTTTATTACGGTGAGTGTAGCACGTGTACGAGCTTAATTAAATTTTTTCTAGTTTGGAAAAAAACGTTAAATTTGTTTCCTTTTGCATGGAATAAGTTTTGAGATTTGCTCTCTAATAAATAATAACATTTGATGTATCATCATCAATGATTGATTCCCTTTGAAAACTCAGGGAAGTGGAGCAGAAACAATTTGAAATGGATTTTTTTCTATGGAAAAGTGCAGTAAATGCTGGGCTTTTGATTACTTGAGGGGAGGCTCCACCGGTGGGACTACCTATCAAGTTGATGCTGACAACTTGGAAAGCTATGTTTTCTTTATAAAAAAAGGAAAAAACAGTAAAGGTTGTTTAATAAAGAGCTGGAGTTGGTTGACAAAAAGAAGTTTCCATGACACTGTTTCTATTTCCACTGAGAAAAGAAGAAAAAATGTTTAAGTTCAGCACCACCTGATGAACACTGGGAGGTGATCCCACTGCACCACAATAAGATATATGAACTATCAACTTGTCCACCCGACTTTTCCAAAGAAAGGAAATTGCAATGTTGATGATGAAGCCTGTTTTTAAGCTCATTGAGTAAAAAAAACTTTAAAAAGTCTTTCTACTTTACTCAGTTTGATTAGATTTTTGTCAAAAATGGTCAAGAAAGAAAACAAAATGAGTCAAAGAAAATGGAGATGTTTTAAGATGTACTTATGTATTCTTCGACAAACATTTTCTTTGAGTAATTTCTTAATAATTGAAAAATTAAATAAATTGTGCTAAACAGCTTCAAAAGGCTTTTAGTTTTATTATTAAAATATTTTACTTTGTATTTTAAGTACTCAGCGAAATTAAAGGCTTTTTAAGGGTAAATGGATCGGGTTTTATTTTGTTTTTCCCGCTTTGGTAGATGGAATTTTCCAGATTTTAAATTTACCGCGCCGCATTCAGGGGCTATGTTCTAGTTTTTGGTGACAACATTTTGTGTATGCAACGCAGATATGAGCTGAGCTGATAAACGTGTAAAAATGTGATTTACTGTTCTACTTTTTGTGAGGAATTTTGTTGCAATGAAAAGAGTTTTGTGTATAATAAATACATTCCAGAGTGGACTATATTATACCACATGAACGTGTAGAAAGTGAACTGATTTCCTTCCACTTGATTATGCAACTTATATGACGTGATCCTCATGAATCACACAGCAGTCGACTTAAAGGAGAAATTATTAGGAGTGTACGACACGAACAATGGGAGTGGAATTTTAGTGGCCGAGTCACTCACAGTTGGTTTTTTATGTTAATATCATTGGAATTTATGAGCATTTCCTTTTAGTCTCTTTCATTCGCGACCGCTACTTTTTCGCGGTGGCCAAACCCAGCATTCTTTTAAGACGACTAATAAAAGCAAAATAATAAATAACAGGAATGTGCTCTGGGAATGAGAACCGCAGAAACTCGTGTAAATCATCAAGTCTTATGACTCTCGGAGTATTACAGGAAATAATCATGCATATTCAAAAGAAATATTTAGAGTTCCACTTTATTTCAAATTGTTATCAGATTTTTTTCAGAAATGCAAAGCTTGCAAAATTCACAACCCTACGTGTTTCCCAAATTCAAAACCGGGAACGGGTTTAATTTCATTTTCTTCCTTGTCATCATCTTCATTATCTTCACACCTCAGCCCAATTCTCAACCAAAGTTGACAATCATAATGACATGATGAAGTTATAGTGGCCGGGGTTGGTGGTGGGCTTTTGATGATAAAGATGGGAAAATGCGAGAACTGCTCATCTTGTTTTGCTCCTCATGTGTCATAAAAATTGCGTAAGCTCAAGGAAATGGTTGAAGGCGGGAATTTAATTTGAAATGTTGAGAACTGTAATAAGAAGGTCTTGATCCTACAAAAGAGTTTTTGGTCTCGAGATATCCTTTTTTCCTGGGCAAGCACTCAACTTGATTTTATTAAGGAGCATCTTTTCTTATATCATCCTCGTGTGGAAATGAGTGCATTTTCTTATTTTAATAACCAGAAATAATCCTCTTCGTTTTCCTCGACGAGAAAAGAGCAGTTTTTCTTACTTCGTTAGAAATTCCATTTCCGTTTACTTTAGTTAACGTTACATCACCCGTCCTTTCCGCGTAAAGAACGGAAGAGGAAAAAAATGTTCTTTGGGAATTCCAACTAATCTTCTATCACGATCATCATTCCCGTCATTATCATGATCGTGTTCTTTTGTCCTAGAAGAAAAGGCGTAACTATTTCATCTCGTGAATGCTGATCTAGATGAAAAATCCTAAAAGTTGTTGCTCTTTTTAATTTCGTCTCTCTCTCTCAACTCCCACTCTGATGATCTCCAATTTCTTGAAAACTTGTTTAATGCGGGTTGAAATTTGTGAGTCCCTCGTCGTCATTTATCCATCATTTAGCCCCGTAACTTAATTATGCGTTCCACTAATTAAGCAGTCAGCAGAGCTTTCACACAAGAGAAGCCGATTCTTTTATACCTTAACCATCCCGGCATTGGGATGAATACAAATTCGTAATCTTGCAATATACTTCAAACATTATTCTCAGAGATCATAATCATTCAACAAGACTTGTAATTTTATATAAACTTGTACAAAAGATTTCGTGACTTGCTTACGTTTTTTTAACTTAATTTGTATCATATAACAAAAACTATCTTTTGTAAGAAAAACGAGGAATGAAGGGAAGAATACAAATTTGTAGCCAGACTCTGTAGATCTGGTTTAATACACGGCTAATCGTAGAAATCTCCTCTGCATTTTCTCTGCATCCTCTTGGCTTTTTCCAGAGGATTTAACAAAATGTAATTTGTCTTTTTCTAGAAAATAGGGAAAAATTGAAAGTTTAGAAAAATTAGCTTTGAGACTCCCTTTCCCAATCTTGGAAGATGAATTATAGTTAAGATTTAACTAATTATGTAACATTTTGTTTTTACCTTATCTGAAAAAAACTGAATCTTTGGGGAAATCGATTTTTTCAATTTTCCAATAAGATAATCAAAAAAGTCGGGAATATGAGACAAGTGCGTGTAATCTTTAAGGATAAAAGATGGATTGCAAGGGGGAAATGATTTGGTGTAACTTTCTCCTTCAAATTGCCTATTTTGAATTGTTCTTGACTTGAACAAGGAGGAATACAGTGTAATAAAGAAAAACTGTTTGAATTGTAGTTTTGCAGATGAAAAAAGAAGGTTTAATAAGAGAAAACTACCCTTTTTACATCTCAACTTGTTCAAAGATAGCATCTTTTTCTGTTTACTACGAAGGGGATATGGATGAATGGTTGGTTGGCTGAGTGACTAGAGAAAGAAGATTTAAAGAAGAGGGCTCACGTATCAAAAAAGATGAAATTGATGCAATAAGGATCACCATGTTTGTAATTTAAAGAAAAAAGATAGCCAGTTTTTTATTTCCAGATTTACTTTTTCGCGCGATTACCAACTCCTAGTTTTTTCTTTGAAATTTAAAAAGAGTACATTCTCCGTTCTTCTTTCATCCCTGGAAAGACAAAAGAGAAATGGGAGATTAGATGGGATGGAGTAGAAAAACAGGTTTTGATTGAGAACATCAAGATAGAAAAAGATATTTTCACGGATGAATAAATTGTTCCTGGGAGATATAAATTTTATTTTCGTACTGCGTCAAAAAGAGAAAGGATTTCTAGAAAAATATAAAACAAGAAAGGAGCAAAATTCAATTTTAAAAGTTTTTTATTCTAATTATCTTTGAAAAAATCCTCCCATTTTGCAGAAAAGACGTAATTAATTCGTATTCCTAACCTGAAGGAAGTTTTTGTAGATTTAATCATCATTGAAGGTTTTCTTTTTGTTAAATAATTAAGAACCGTTTTAAATTCAATTTACCTTTTTTGCCCCCTGCAAAAAGAAATTTTTAATGAAGGAACTCCTTGCAAAATTTGTGGATTTTTTTACGCTTCAAAGGAATTTACATTAATCATTTTAAATTCTGTTTTAATCAGAAGCAGCTTTAGCTAGAATTACGAGTTTTGTTAAAAATTTAAATTAATCAGGAACAGTTTTAAAACTAAAACAGGAAGTACACTCCAAGGTTTAAAAGTCTTTTATTACTAGTAATTTTAGAGTTTTATGAAAAGAGCTCATTTGATATTGATAGGACAATAATAATAACGATAAGGAACATGTACAAGGGGAAAACATAGCTATGCCTCCCACTCCTCTTGTTGAATTTGAGCAGGAAATGAGACTCTTTTTTTCTAGACGTCGTTCCCCCAAGAGAATCTGAAAAGGAAACATGCTCAAGTATAAATTCAGCTTTTTCCTCTTTCAAATAGTTATTATTAGTGTCTCTTGAGAAATGCGAAAAATACAACAAAAACTGTTCTTTTGTGGTACTCTTTTTTATAGCCATCTTCTCTTTGACCTCGAACAGGCTAAAAAACAGGAAAACGTTTACCTTTTGCTGAAATTGTGAAAGTTATGTTATGACAAGATGCTTATGTATTATGCAGTCCCCCCATTCTCTCTTGCAAAAGGGAAAACCTTGTCATAATAATTTCTGTACAATGCCAACGATGATACTTTTACTGTGATGATGTTCCTCTTGCGTAATAATGTCGGATGATGGGAATGATGAATGTGGATGGAGCGCGGTTAAGATGGTCGGATGGAAGTGGTTCATTCTGGAATATAGCTTCAAAAGCACTTACACTATTTTCCTAACATATTTTTCAATTTATCATTACGACTACACTATCATATTGCTACTTTCTGAGAAAATTGAATTTTGTTTCCTTGATCTCTCCTTTTTTCAAGTTTTTACTTCCATTATACAAGTTTTAAAATGGCGGGAAACAGAACAACGTTATTTTCTTAATCTAGAATGAGGATAACGCCCAAGTTTTGTTAAAGTTTTTTTAACAATCAGCTGATCCTGTTTTTAAAAAGATGTTTTTATTTAAACTAAGATTGATGTAAAATGTTAAACTACATTTTCCACGTGGTAAAATATCAAAGTTTGTGATTTTTTATAATAAAAGTAGTGTTGAAGAATAGGAATAGCTTTCTTAATTTTTGTCACCAAACACTTTTGGTAACTTTATCTGATTCTCAGCTTTTTCATAATTTTTTGAGAAAAGTGAGAAGAAGGACCACTTCAACAAGTCAACGTTTCCCTATACATCATCATTACCCAAGATTCTACAACTTTGCACAAGTTTTTTAAGAAAATGAGAGTGGGTTTAGAAAACAGAAATATTTATGTTCTTTTCCCCTCTATTTTCTCTTTGTAAAATAAACCTTTAATATTTTATTTTTATAGAGGGGGAAAAGGAAAAAGAGAGCTTTCTAAGGTTTCTCACGTTTCTTTTTATTTCTTTAGAAAAGGACAAAAAAGAAAAAGCTGTGAATACTTGCTTTAAAAAAGTTATCCGGGGTTCATATAAATTAGTGTCTTTGAATTCTTTTTTAATCCTTGAAAACTGAAAACGGCGCAATTCCACCACTTTTTTCTTCATTTTTTAAATTTCTTCAAATTCAAAAATATTAACCGAAGTTGTCCATTGAAAAACGGATGTATTGGTTTAGATACGAATAAGGAACAAGGCGTGTAGATTTTCCCAGAGGTTTTTTATACATTATCCTTTTTTATCCAGAGCGTTACTCGTTCTCACTTCCAAAATATTGTTTCCAGTGCGGATGCTTCCTTAAATTTATTATACAAACTGCTTTTTTTTAAATGTCCCACCGACTTTTTTCTTTTGTCTCTTTTCCTAACCAAGTGTAAAAAACTCTTGTTTTTTGCTGAGATTGCGTCCAAAGGAAAAGAAAGAGATTTAAGAAATTTGTTTGGATGCTTACTTTCTCGTTTTATTCACATTCACAACATTTCTTTCTCCATTTCTTATTTATTTTTATTTGCTTTTTTTATTCTGTCCAAAAAAGACTATCTCTGTTTTATTTTCCCGTTTTTAGCAAAACTATTTTATTTCCCCTTTTTTATGATAAAATCATGTAAAAAGTAACTACGAATTGCGTTTATGTGTTGTGTAATGGCTACACGAACAAGACATGAAATAATGGAGGGAAAGGAATTTATTTTTGTACATGTCCAACTCGATTTTTTACTGCCGGGATGGGAGTCTGCAATGTCTGAGTGTTTGCTTAATGTTTTGAACTGCTTCCTCGTTGTTTTTTTTAAAATTTCAACTACATTTATATTTGTTAATCTTAGTAAGTAGACAAGGATTGTTATGAAGAGATTAGTTGAGAATAATTTTGTTTTTTAAAGTTTTGGGAAAGTCAATGTTTGAAAAGTCAGGAGAAAATGCAGACGAATGATTGTGATTAGGCAGTGAGAATGGGAGAGAAACGCATTAGTCCGTAAATTCCGCTTTTGTTAGCTGAAATATGACAGAGAAACTTTTTTGCAACTTTTCCTATGAATATATTTGTTATGAAGAGGGAAAGTCTAAAACTGTTGTGTTGGAAATTTACTGCAGATGAAATTTTCCAGGAGATAAAATCCATTTTCTTCTGACAGAAGTGAGAGAGAGAAAGGAATCAAAAACAAATGATTTTATACGTTATGACTGTAAATTTTTAAACAAAACAATAACAAAGTTTTGAATGATTCAAAAAGTTTTCTCTGTTTTGCATAACTGCAATGAAAATTAGGGATTAGTGCTTTTGTAATTTTATTACGTAATCCACATTTTTTTTTGCTATTGCATAAACGTTTTTGAACAAGCTTGGGATAGTTTTTGTGGTTGGTGGTCAGTTTTATTGTGTAACTATTTCAAATTAGCTTTGAAGAAAAGGGTGAAGAAAGAGATAAAAGTTTTTACATTTTTTTCTATCGTCAATATCTGGCATTTTCCCACCGGGCTTTCCAGAACAATGCAAGAAAGTTTCGAAATGAAAGTGAGATGGTGTAGGAAAGAGCAAAGGATAATATCTATCCCGACAAGAAAGAAGAATACACCCGAGGGAACTCTTCAGATTGCTTCTTCAAAAAAATGGAAAAGATTCTTTTTATTTCAGTGACGGACTGACACAAGAAATGCTTTTTCAAAATCATGAAATCCGTAGACATCCTTTAGATAATAGAAAGATGGACAAGTGAGGAAATGTATTCGGAATTTGAAATCAATTCCATATGCCAATTTGCTTTCGCTTGCTTTCATAAGATTGTTAACAACACGTTTTTATATTTTCAACTAATTTTAATAAATTTGATTTTTTTTGTTTTTTTACAGGAAATGAAAGTAAATTGGGCAACGTCGCCAAATAGTCAGTCTAAACCGGACACAAGTAGTAAGTTTTTTAATATTTACATATAAAATCATATGCATAATGTCAAAAAAGTTAAAATAAAATTTTAAATGCGCATCGTAACTATTTTCAATTTACACCAAATAATTACATTGTCGCCTTTTATTTCGTAAACAATTGCTAAGCCGGATTTTCCGTTAGAATTTGAAAGCTGCGAGTAGATCTCTAGTGAAAGCCTAGAGGAGCTCCCATAAGTTCTCAACTGAGGGGATTGGGAAGCGTAAGCCGGTGTCGATGCGTGTTTTCCTCTTCAATAATAGTTTGCATAAAAGTTGATAGTTTTTGGTAATGTGCGAGTGAAACAAAAACAAGGTACGCTTGGTTGCCTTTCAGGCGAGACCGATAAACATTGTGAAGTGGGTCTTGATCGAGTTTTAAGTGGGATAAAACAACGACAAGTGCTCACCCCTCTTCTTAAGTTACACACAAGCTTATTCTTTAAATTGTAAACTACGCATTTGCAAAGAGGTAGAAAACCACGGATCCCTAACCCCCGGATCTAGGGAAACCTCCTCAACTTCAAGTTCTCAACTTTCTCAAAGTTTTCAATTGCGTTAAAAGCTGCTTTAATTTCCAGCTCTGTCCTCCAGGTATTTAACTGTGCTTCAGGTAATGGAAAAAATTGAAAATGTTGATTTCCTTTATTTCCCCACTTTGAAGCTTTACTTGGACTGTTTTTGTTGACCAGGAGTTTATGAAAATGACAAGGATCCTTGTCATGTTTCTGGAAAATTTGTGTCTGTTGGAAACGTGTACGCACTTGTTCAATTTTAGCTACAGGAACAAGAGACAACACAATCTAATTAATCTTAATGAATAATTCTCATCCCCCCTTTGAAATTTATATTGCTACCGGTCATCATTGTTCTCTCTTTTGTTGGAGAAAAGTCCTTTTGGGAGTGTGGGACTGTCATGTTGTGGAGAATATGGCTTTTATTATCTCCCGGAAGAATGAGTTTTTTACGGGGAAAACAGAAGGGGAAGTTGGATTATTAAGGACTAACTTTCCAGTTTATTAGCAATATTTTTTGATGAGGATAGAAATGAATGTACATAGGTACACACGCATTTGGAGGGGGATTGGAGGAAAGGGAAATAAATCACGGAAAATCGGAGATGTGAAATTTTTGACATTTTTTAGATTTTTGTAAACAAGCTTTGAAGTAGTTTTATTTAGATTGGCTTTCCTGAAAAGTTCCCACAGAGTAAATAAACCGCTAGGATAGTTAAGTGTTTTAGAATCATCCACTGTAATTTGACCGATTGAGTATCATTCATTTCTATCTCGAGATTTTGTTTTACCCAAATGGAAAGAGTGGCTTTGCCAAGCGGTTTTCACAAGTGCCTTTCTCTCCTCTCGATCCTCTCAAAATGTTACTCTATTACAGTTATTGAAATTGATAGCTGAGCAAATAATCAAAAGAGGAAGAGCAGAATGTGTCCTCTCAACGTTTTTGTCTTAAGTGTCCCTATTTCCTTGCTTTCGAAGCATATCGTCGTGGTTATTGGAAAAGGTGCTATCTGCAAGAATGGCAGTTTAAAAAAGCCATCATAGTCGCCAAATACATCTGAAATAATCTGCTGATTTTGTAAATTCCAAAGAGTTTATTTGAAGATGGAGCAAGCTGGACTAAAAACTGGTCTTTGGCCGAATGTTGTTTTTTAAAATTGTCAAATATCTACTTTGTAGCCACAAAATCAATACTTTGCATTTTAGTCAGAAAAAGGATATCTTTGGCCACTTTTGTAGATAGCTCCTTTCCACATAACCGTGACGATACAGGGACGTTATCAATACGAGATTTTATTATGTGATGCTGCTCATGATGGTAAAATACGACGCTATTTATTTGTCTGTAAAAGCATCTCTCAAACATTCCATTACATTTACTACTTTGCCCTTTTTACAATTTATAAAAAAAACCTCTTCTCTCACAACAACAACATTTTTTAAAAAATTGCTAAAACTGCGCATTTTTCCCCTGAATTGAAGTAGTATACTGGTATAACTCTGAAGAGAATAAGTGCCACTGGAACTGGCTTAATGCCCATCCATGACCATTAATCTTTTAAGAAGTCATCTGTCTAGAGCTGTCCATTTTTCTCAACACAAAACAGTTCTCCTCTGTCAAATACTTCTTTTCCCATCATATTTCTTAAATGACGGAAGCATATGCTTCGTAGTTAACCTTTCCTTGTTAAAAGCTATACCTGTGCCCTTTCACTTTTTATTGACTGTAACAAGACAGAAGCAACAGAAATGATAGCATTTTACAATGATTTTATGGAGTTGTTGAATAGCTTATAATAATGTAAGATCCATGTCAATGTCACTTCTTTTCCTCATCAAAACTTGGTAAATACCAAGAATAGTAGCGTCATTGGATTTAACACGATGCTCCTTCCTATTTTAAGATATTTCAAGACCTCGTCAAACTCTCAAAGTAATCAGGTTGAATGTAGGTTTTTACGAGGTATATAAGTGAGAAATGAGGTAGCCATCATTCCATTAGAGAAAGATGCTTTTCTTTACGATTTGAGGAGAAGAACGGTTTAATAATGAAGGATTGGAATGAAAATGATTAAATTATTACCCACTTTAAAAGTTTGTTGATGAAAACGGTGAATTTTTAGTAGATGCGGATATTTTCTTTTTGTTTATTTCCAACTTTTAAAGGAGAGTTGTTGGGATTTGTAACTGGGTTTAATTACCGTGGTTGACGTGATGCCTTGATAAAGGAAAACGAAATTAGTTTTTTGAAAAGTCCCGCGTTTTTTAAACTCTACATGGGGATGTTAAGATAAGGAAGATTGAGAGATGAGAGATTAGCTTTGAAATTAAGTAATGCTTTAGAAATGGACGTCCTTTAAATTAAAATCTTCCGGGAATACGTTTTCCAAAAAATGTCGTGATTCCTTTTTTATAAATTCAAGATGGAAAGATTTTCAAGTTTTTCTTTATTTGACGTGATCTCCTTTTCTGTTTTGATGTGACTTGTTTTGAAGAGAAAAAAGAAATTACGCAATTTTCTTCTATTTGTTAGTGCTCTGGGCTAGAAACTACTGCGAAGGCTTTTCTTAAGGGTTGTTTACCATTGTGAAATTTTTAGATAAATAAGAGATTATCTACAGGTTTTTAAAACGAGTCTCAAAAATTGCAAAACTGTTGCAAAATAAGTTTATGAGCGTCTGGTTTCTGGAAAATATTTGTTTTTGCTAATGTAATTAGTGAGTGTATGATTAAAATTATTAAATAAGGTTTTCCAAGCATTGTTATTAGTGCAGCAGGAGAAACAGAGAAAGAAGTCCATTTTGGAACTCCTACGGGGCTAAAAGGAAATGGTTCCTTGGTCTCCACTCCTTTCTAATTCTGTTTTCTCCTGGAGAATTATAAATCAAGAGAGAGAAGTAATACCGGAAGAAATGCATTTTAATACGTTTTATGCTTATATGCTGCCCATGCTTTTATAACTTTGCTAAGATGGGAAGTTTTGTCCGAAACTGGAGATTTCGTAATGCCAGTCTTAGCGACCATAATCTAGTCGATATTGTTAACGACTGGTCGTTTAGATTTTTTAAAAGTATTTTATAGAATTTTATTTCTCCCCTTGTGGGTAATAGCAAATGCCAGATGTAGCATAAGAAAGTAACAAACTTTTCCAAGTCCATAACAGAACAGAGAGATATAAGAAATATAAAAAATTAAAATAAGGACGTCAAAGATTTCACAAGGGGAGCATGTAATATGTAATTATGTCTTGTTTTAAGGATAATTTAGTTGAGTTAGTTATCGGTCGATCGATAAAATCCGACTGGTCGTTATCGTAAAGCGGTTGTTGCTATTGTTTTCCAGGTTTTTTTCTGTTTTAATGGACAATTGTTAAAAGTTTTTGAGAGGAAAGTATGTTGATGAAATCGGGAGTTGATTGGAGTTATTAAACAAGTTGCTAACTTTGTTGTTGGTGTTGCCAGAGTTGCCACCTGCATCTCGCAAAGTGTGGACTAGTCTTCTGAAAATAGTGGAAAGTTTTTAACCTGGCTACTCTCTGAATTCACAAGCAACAGCAACTACCGTCACCTTTCTTTTGCCCCCAACCGTGTCCGCTAAAACATTCTTGAAAAAACAAAAGTTGGAGAATATTTTAAAAAAGAATGAAAAGTATAAAAGTATTTAGAGCTTTTAAAAAACTTCTCACCTCGAAGAGAGGGGGAAAATGTAATCCATAGTGGTTGCTAAAGGGGAAAATAGTTTCTCATTCAGATTTACTTTAAAATCTGGCTAATCAATAAAAAACGTGAAACTCGTACCATTTCGTGCCGTGTACCTATCCCCGTCTCTTATGTTTTACCTGTAGCCGTGATTATGATCAAACAACAAGTTGAAACGGGAAATAATAAAACATTGCTACGTTGCAATTGACTGAACTGCTTTCTCCTGGTTAAAAATCATAATAAAGCCTACTTTTTTTTTTAACTAATTCACGTGTAATATGTTCCTTTTTTCAACTATGCAAGTCGTAGAAGGAGGGGAGAATTTTTTTTACCTTTTATTATATTTTGCGCTGTACAATCACAAACATTTGCATATTATTCGAGAAATAAAATAGGGGAAATGGAGGGAGATCGAGGAACACGGAGGGAACGCTATTAGTATGCTTTCTTAAGTTTCGTGATCGTTTTCCCTTTCATTTTGGTTAATGAACTAGGATAAGGAGAGTGATGATGATGAAAATAAAAATTGAGTTGTGTGCTGTTGACAAGGAAAACTATGATTTTCACTGTGATTATGAAAATGTTTGGAGAATATAAAACTGGTGCACGACAACCTTCTGCAGACTTGATTCCTTGTGAAAACTAATCAGCTTTATTAGCACGTTTTTGAATTGTTTTGCAAAGTGGAATTGCAAACTGATTTTGTTTATTCCGGGAAAATTATAATTGGCTATTCTTTTACAATTCTAATGAGAAGGATTGAAAGTTTTTGCAAACTTGCAAATTTCAAGTTTTTGGTGACGTAAATAAGATTTTTTTGTGTTTTAAGACTGCAATGCTGTTTCTTTTATAAGATAAGTATTTCTGGGGTTTCATACACACGAGTGAGAACGGAGCCTGTGTTGACTGATAAGAGAAAATAAAATCTTACGCGGCAATTTAAAATTTAAAGAAATCATGAATTTTGCTAAACAAGGATAAAAATTGGCTGCTTACTTTTTAAAATTGGCTTTCCTTATCTTTCACTGCCAAACCCGATTTTGTATGGAATTTGATTTGAGTTCAATAATTCCAGTGTTTTGCCAGTTGGAATTTACTTTTGTGGTCATTCTCGTCACGTTGAGCTTTCAATTGGACTTGGTCTAGTGGAGTGGGAGGAATCTCCTTTTTGTTGAGTTGGCATATCTTCCAACTTGGAAAGAATGATTTGGTTGGAACGAGTGAACATTTTGATGATGATCTGTTTATGCAGAAAAATGTAGAGAAAAATGTTTTCCATGTCATTACCTGATTTTCTAAAATTGCGACACTTTTGTTAGAAACCTTGATTTTAACTGTAAACAAGAGATTACTCAAAGCCCCTCAGTCAGAGGATGATGAGAAAGGAAAGAGATTGAAGCAATTTATAAAGCTTTTTTCAGCTTTTTCTTAAAATGCGGTTCAAGTATTTTATATTTTTTGGCTCACGAAGGAATAGAAAAAAGTGCGTGTGCTTTCTTTTCTTCTGTCGTCAACATTTTTACCAATTCTTGTCACAAACTTCAACCCTCGATTCTCCCTTGACAAGCACAGTTCATAAGAATTGTTCTTATATTTAACAAAATATGTTAACTTTTTTACGTGTACATATTGCAAAGTTTTAATGCCTCTTGGGAAACGCTGTTGCTTTTAGAAATTTAAAATTCTCCTTGTGGATTTATCTTTGTTTAAAAACTACCTTTTGCATTTTTTAAATGTCGTCTTGAATTTATAAAAAATTGATCCACGTGCTGCAGGCAAGTCTTTTTTACTTTGACGGGGTTTTTAAAGATGAGAAAAGGTTTGCGTCATGGGCCTTTTTTGCTGGAAGATATTGGAGCACAACAGGTACACAAAGGTATTTGATGGATCAGTTGCAAACAACCTTCTTTTTTGAAATCTAACTCGATGATGAAAGGGTATGGAGGGAGAATTCCAGGGTAAATAGCCAGAGGGAGGAGGGGAAAATTGGAACAAGATGGACATGTCGATGATTATGAAATGAATGCTGGGGGAGATTCAAAAGGTTCCCCTAGTATAATTCTTACAGGTTTTTGTTGCTTTCAAAAATGATGAAATCGTTTACAAAATCAGAATATTTGCAAAGCAAATACGTTCTCAGTGGATAAAGGTACAATAGTTTAAGTTTTTGTATGTTGCATGTTGTAATGGACATTTTGGAGTTTGAGGCGTTACAAATCGAAATTGTCAAATGTTTACAGATATCTGATTCCTTTGTGAAAACTGTAAATAAAACACGTATGTACTGTTGCTCGCTACTCATTTTATTGGATTTCACAGTAAATAATTAAATGTTTTTAACTAACATAATGAGTTTGATAATCTCTACAATTTGCACGTATTTTTCTATGCCATTCCATATTTTTAACTCCAAATTGAATTGGGGAGATTTGGCGACAAAACGGATTGCTCCTTCAAGGGATCGAACCCCTGGCCTTTAAGGTTGCCAGCCCTGTACACTAACCACGTAGCTACTTGTGTTTTTGAGTTTGTCATTTTGTAAAGAATTCAAAGATGTTTTGTACTGCCAATAGAAGTGAAGATGAGGAAGTCAAGTAATAAAAGAACCCAGTTCCAGAGAAGGGTATAAGGGTGAAAAGGAGATGATTTTACTGCATAAAACTTTCTCTCAAAGAGGTTTTTTTCATTTCCCTTGATCTTGCGTTGGAAATGAGGATCTGCATGAAAAAGACTGCAGTCTCTATAAAAAATACTCTGGAAAAGAGGAATGTTTTGCAGTGGAAGAAATAATCACGTTATCGTTGTGTTTTCTTTTTCGTTTTAGCTCGGCCAATGTTTCGGTGAGTGTCGAGTTGGGCTTTTACCCTATCCTGTTATCCCTCCTTGTATTCCACTTGTTGTTTGCAAGAGCGTCCGACTTTCCCTTCTCCCCTTTAAAGGGGAAGAAATAGACTTTGGCTGTGAAAAGTTTCTCTGCTTTCTTTATATATCTAAGCTCTGAGCTTCCTCGTGCTCATTGCTGGAATACACTTTGAAGAAAGCACAGGGACAAAAAGGTTTTCTTTGTCGTTGTTAGTAAAATAATTTGGAGGCCGGTGAAAAACATACTTTCTTGGTTTTAGACTGTGTGATAATTTAAAACCTGTTGAAAACTAAAATAAAGTGTCATTTTGTCACAATTAACCAACTGACTAGGTAAAAAAACATACACCCTGTGATTTTATATTGTCAACATCATCAAAGATAATCATATCAAAAGAAAGATCATCACTGACAATCTAAAAGTACAAAAAATTGTTGACCTGAAATGTAGAATCCATTTGCAATGTAAATAAATGTTTCTAAAGTGGATCTCTGACTTTTGTGCTACAAAGCCGTGTATGTTTTTTGAGTGTTGTTTTCCACGATGACATGACATTCTATTATTCATGAATGTAAAGTGTGGTTGTATCCCGACTTTCTATTTCTTTCCCTGGAGAACTTCACTCTCTTTGTACTTGGCTACTTTGTTACAATAGTGTAATGTAGCTGGAAAAAAAACATTCTCTTACATATTTCATTAATTATTGACAAGCTACAACACTACTATTGTTGAGCAATAAAACAGAGTTTTTTCTCAACCGCTACATTACTCTGGAAGGGAGATTTTGAAGGTCTCTTGAGGAATTTGTTACGATCTGGAATGTAAAAAAAGATAAAAAATATTTGCTGTTGAAACATTTTGACTTTTTGTTTTCCGTGGCGGTGGTTGTGCTTTCGCTGGTTGGACTGATTTCCGAAATTTTGTATCTTTACAATTTTAAATTATTAACTAAGAGATTGTCAGACGGTTTTTATGTGGTAATCTTTAAAAAAACTTGAAGAGAGGAAGGACTAAGGGTTTTTCCTGAATAAATCAAGGAAAGGGGGAAATTTTGTTTATTTTTGTTGTTTATATATGCCAAAGTGTATCTCCCAGCAAATTGTTGTTGTCCGTCCAGCGGACCAGCTGCTGGTCTGTTGACGTCCCCACTTCTCAGGCATCATCCAAGCGGCCACACAATGTTGGCCACAATGTCTGCACTCATGCTTCCCACAACTGCCACTGTGGCCAGTGTGGGGGCTGCCCCTGCTGGTCCGCATTTACCCCTTTTGACTGCAGCCGCTGCACCGACAAAACCAACTTTTGTGGATGTTTCCAGTGTCATGGTTTCCAAAATTACTAATTCAAATGGTTCACTTGCTACTAATAAATCAGGTAAAGAATGTAAAAAACATACTAGAATAGAAAGGGAAAGGCGTTAGGTAATAAGTTAATTCTCTTTTGAACTTTGAAAGTTGAATCTAATCCGATTTCCCATTGTTTTCCTTGCACTCTCTGCCCTGTAAAACTTTCACATGTGGTTGTGCACTAATGGGTTCTCCCTCTCTTGGCTTTTTACACTTCTAAGCCTTTCAAACAAAAATCTATTGAAAACGTATTAGGAAAAGTAATGCAATATATTTCCATTACTTGGCTTTTTTCAAACCAATAAATGGGATAATTGCGTGGGAAAATATACCTCCTTTGGGGAACATTTCATCCATGTTAAAAAATACTTTGGAAAGTATTTTTATATCATTATCGCACTTTTTAACAATGTTTTTTCTTTCAATTATTACTGTGAATAACTTTTTTCTTACCACAAACACTGTCATTTTTCGTAAAACTCCTCCTTCTAAATAGACACTTTGTGTTCCACTCCATTTCTTAGCGTAAAACGGAGGAATGCCCTTTTCATAAAAAAAGTTAAGAAAATGACAAAAGTTTTCCCCTTCTAAGGAAAAAGCAACTGGTTAGGGAAAAAGTTTTAATAGAAAAAAGGTGAGACGGGAGAGATTTCCGGGCTCACCTATTTTTTCATCATTCTTCTGATCGCTTAATGGAAAAAGACATGTTTATAGCGTCTAATATTCTCTATCATTATTGCCCTTGTTATTAATGATACTTTCCTTCTATTTACCTCTGCTATCTGTCCACATTCATTTTCGGGAAAGAATGGGGAAAAACGTTACGATAAAAGACGGGAAATAAATTGTACCTGTTGAATACCTTGCTTTTGTACCTGTCAGATAAGCAATCTCTTTTTTGAAAAATTATTTCTTCTTTAATAACCGAGTTATCCAATTCTTTTAAAAATAAAATTTGAAAATTATTGGATTTTATTTTTGCGATATTTTATTAATTTTTTAAAGATTTTTGCATGTTTTGTTGCCTTTCATGTGTTTCACACGTATTTTCCTCATTAATTTCTTGCCTTTTCCCCTGTTTTTCTTTGAAAGGAGGAACGTGAATAAAACTTGTTTGTTATTACACATCTGTTTCCATTACTTTCTCCCCTTCTGAAAAGAGGAGAAAACTGGTACTTTGTCATTCTTCCTTTTTTCGTTAATTTACCTCTTTTTTTCTGCTGGTGTTCGTGTATCTGCTTAAATTCAACTCCATTAATTTTAATTTCGAGGGAAATGACGTGTATCTTTTCCCTGCCAAGGTTTTTTTTCAATTTTTACTAAAGTTAGGGTTTCACACGTTTTAAGAGGAATCGATTGTGAATTTATTTCCAAGTGATTTATTAGTTCATAATTCAAACTTCTTAATATTAAAAACGTGCTTGAAAATACGTTGATGAAGAAAGTAAAAAAAGAACAAGTTTAGTAAAAGCTATTTGAAAAGATATCGATTATGCAATATAATTTACATAAAGTAAATAGCATGAAATAGCCGTTGGGAAAGATAAAGGATTTGAGGGAAAATGTGTGCAGTTGGGAAAAAATACTTGCCCTTTTTACATTTTCGGTTGTAACGCTTCGTTTGATAATGTTGACCTTTTTATCGCCACTTGGCTAATGCATTCCCAGAGTTCTCTGTCAATACATTGCAAGAAAAAGACAAAGTTGTTCAAGTAGAAATCCCATTGACGTCTACATATGTATGCAGTTCACAAGTGGAGAGAAGAAAATTTCAAGCTAATAATCTTTACAAAAATATTTTTGGGACGTGAATAGGAGGAAAATAATGGGAGGGTTTTTTTAAGATAAAATAGGGTGGTTTCTTGGTTTTATGAAAGAAGAGAAGACATTTTATGTTTTCATCGTCTTCTCTTTTTATGCACTTTTCCCGTTATTCCGCTATAAAATGGAAATTTTGGGAATAGGAAATAAGGATGGGATGGTCGTATTTCAAATTTGAATGTGCTAATGTCTTGGAGGGAAGAAGGGAGTTGTCTTCAACTATCTTCTGCTATCGGGTGGTCGGTTTCCAAAAAAAAAGGGGATTTTTTTACCGTGGGTTTCTTCACGAAATGTAAAAAGACCTATCATGATACTATGCCACCCACAAAGTTTATATTTTAGGAAAAGACCAGAAAATATCAAAAGGAATTCACTCTTTGCTGAATAAAAGTTGTTTTCGAACAGAAATGAGTTATCCTTTTTTCTTGGACTAACAAAGGACAAAAATTTATTTTCTGGACACTCCTTTCCTTGAATTTTTGTTGTTGTTTTCTTGTATTGAAGCTAAGGATGAGAAATATTTTGGAATGGGAAAAGGGAGGAAAATGGAATGCAGCTGTTCCAGTCATTTCCAAGGGGAGTGCATAAATACATCCAGATTATTATAAAAATAAGAAAAGATAATGTTTTGTAATAAACAGGGGCATAGGAATTCTCTTCGGGCTTTTATTTTTCTTTAAGATCTCTTCTCTTTTGACTTTCACTGTTATCGCTGTAATGACGACGAGTTGACTGGATTGTTGTGTTGATCTTGGAATTGCTCAAGAGAGGAGTTTTTTTTTGGATAATATAAGATGATGATTATGATATGGATGGGGTGAAGGAAGAAGAGTTTTTTGTGTTGGGGCGGATGCCAAAAACTTTCTGACTTTTTTGGCATCATTTAACACATCGTAAGAGAAAAGGAAAGTGGATGGGAAAACGTAGTTTTGTTATTAGCAATAATTTTGGAGTATGACGGGACACAAAATATTGTAAATGAGTTTTGTTCTTGTAAACAATAGAACGTTTGGGTGGGATAAAAGAGCGGGAAAAGGAGAACAATTTCAAGATTTCGGTTGTTTTATTATAAATTGTTTCGAATTTTGTTAGGATGATTGCCAAGAAAAACAAAAGATATGAAGAGTAAAGCGTCTATTAAGGTACTTACCTTGTTTTAAGCTGCATCTCATGTTGCCCCGTGTATTTCAAGTAGTGGGAATTTTAAAAAAACAAACAGCTGCGGGTTTTTAATTATTGTGTAATTTAATAGGGGCTTTGCATTATGGAAAATTGCTAACTTATCATATTTCATACCTTTGGCATTCAATTAATTAAAATTAGTTAATTATTGTTGGTTAATTTTGTGTATTTTTTAACTATTTTCAGAGCATTATCATATATTTGTTGGAGATCTAAGTCCAGAGATCGAAACCCAGGCATTGAAGGATGCTTTCACCCCTTTTGGAGAGATCTCGTAAGTAAAATTCAAAACTTGCTCTACATCCAATCCAACCACGGTTGTAACAAGTAACAGAATAAAACATTTTTTTCTGATTTTTTAATTCTTTTTGATCGGGAAGACTTTTTTTATATTTTTAACACTTAATATTTTGCATGCTTTGCTTCTCTGGTAAGAATTTGCAAATGCTTGGGAGGAATCGAGTAAGTATTTTTGCATGCGTTGTTGTAGTAACAAAATAATTTGCTTTAACAATTCTTCAAGTTAGAAATTCCAGGATGTTTTTGGTCGTTTTTTTCTTAAGTAGAAAGTCAACTTGACACGGTCAACTGGATAAAAGCAAACCTTTGTAGTTGTTGATTTGTGTCAAGAAAAAACGGATGAATGGCATACGTGTTCCAAGCAAAGAACGTTTCTTTTAAATTATTTGCTTAAGTCGTTACTAGCAAGGATTCTGCAATGGTTGAATTATTTAACTTTTTTAAATGGTTAGTAAGACAAAAAATGGTAAATTTAAGCTCATATTTAATCCATGTTTTTGTTAAGGTAATTAGTTCCTCGTGTTTGCACAGAGAATATTTCACATAGTCATTACGTTTCCCCCCGTCGTTGTCATTATTGTGGCCATTATCATGTCATAATTTGTGAGACAGGAGAAATGCTTCAATTAATACGGTGAATTGGTATTTTTTGGGCGTTGCCCTTAAAGAACAGCAGAGGCATTTGCAGGAAAATGTTTTTTGACGGGTTAGCACACAAACGTGCATAGAAAATGAGGAGGAAATGATGATGAGCAACCCCATTACTTTATTAATTTTGCATTTATTACACATAAAAGCATAGTAAAAACCTTCAGAATATTTACTCCCAAGTGGGGAGGAGAATGCCACAGATATAGCCTTTTATAGTCAGGAAGTAAAGGAAGGATTTTTAGGTTTTTGGATGAAATAATCTTCCTCTGGGATGGGACAGGAGATGAGAGGTAGAATTTTCATTTGCCGGTATTTGCAATATTTCTACAAAGGTACAAAAATGTTGATTTTTTTCCGGTGAGATTTTCACACCGGTAGTGGTCTTTTGTATGATTATCTAAAGGTTTCAAGGGTTTAGATGAAAATCCTGCGTAATTATTTAAACCCTTTGTTTTTGGGGGAAATACAAGTTCAAAGAATAATTAGTAAAGGAATTCCCCTCTCTGGGGTGTTTAAAAAAGGTAATAAGTAGTTCTCATCTTTCACCTTTATTAAAAATTTAATAGTTAATTATTACTCTAGTAAATTATAATTACAAAGCTTGCTAATCTAGCTTAATTTTAGAAGATCAAAGGGAATTTAAAAACAAGAGCAATCATCCAAAAAGTTGATTAAGACAGGGTAAACAAGCAAGCTTTTGATGTTCCGGCTTTTTTAAGGAAAGGGAAGATCAAATGGGGAAGGCGTCACGGAGTTTAGTTTGGGCAGATGGAAATAAGTAAAAATAGCTCAATAAAATCCATTTTTGCATGATTTTTTTTCTATAAAAGTGAAAAGCTAAAAAGGTTTTGGAAAAGGTAATTTTCAAACTTTTATCAATTTCTTGTTGGACTTTTAAATAATCCTTCTGCATGTTTTTCTATGTTTGGATCGGTTTTCAAAATAATTGTCAGTCTCTTTGTGTTCATGTCTGGGTGTCCACCTCTGATGTGACATAGTTTGTTTTCTATTTTTGTACTTTTGTATTTTACACTATTTCTGGGCCTTTTGTCATGAAAAGTAATGTTTGAGTCGCGCGGACAAAATTTTTTGTTATTGTGTAAGAAAATTGACATGGATGAGTCATTTAACATGATAGCATCCAATTGCATGTGTTTATATCACAATAGAAATAGAAAAGGTTAAAAAAACAAGTCAGTCACCTTTCCATTTACGAGAGCAAAGTTCATCTCCCGCTAGTCCAGCCACTGCAAAGTTAGGCAATAATTTAGCTTTTTAGTAAACAATGTGAAACTGCACTTCAATCCGCTGCTTGTAATTGTAGCACTTTTTTCTTTATTGTAATGCGTTTTAACCATTTGTAACCAGCCAAATCGTCGTCATCTCTGTACCTCCCTTACTCTCTCTGCTTTTTACTTTTTGGTTCCTTTTTGTTTTTGGGTTTATTTTAAGTAAATGTTCCTCCCGAAAGAATGGAAGAAAAGGTAATTTTTGGTGGGGCTTTTGAAGTATTTTAAGGCGGAGTTTAAGTTTTTATGAGTTTTTTTGTTAATTTTAATTTTATTTATTCGAAAAATGCATTTGATTTATTGCAGAGACTGTCGGGTGGTTAGAGATCCACAAACCCTTAAATCCAAGGGATATGGATTCGTTTCTTTTGTCAAAAAATCGGTAAGTTTTATTTTTTAAAATCTGTAACACAAAATTCCTTCCTGTTTGCTCTCTCTTTCTCTATCTCTGACTCTATTTTTCTCTATTTTCTCTTCTCTCTTTCAGTCAATACCTCACTCTTTTCTTACCTAATTAAGTAATTTGCTAACTTTATACCTTCCGTAGATGAATTTAGTATTTTTCCTATCAGGAATGAACCTTTTCCTTTAAATGTGTGTTTAAAAATATTTTTCTGAGCTTTTCAGGTACTCTTTAACCTAGAGAAACTCCAAAAAGTATGTTTTTTGCTATTTTAATTTTTTCCTTCTTCGTCTCTTCGGGGATTTTTCAGGAGGCTGAAGCGGCTATATCAGCGATGAATGGGCAGTGGCTAGGAAATCGTAGCATTCGAACCAACTGGGCAACTAGGAAACCTCCTCCGCCTAAAAATGAAGGTAAGAAGGCAGACATTAAAGTCTTCAGCTCAACGTTCTAAAATTCTAGAGATTTTTTAAAGTTGCGGAATCGCTCATTTAGAAATTTCATTGTAAAAAATATATTCTGTAAATACGATTTTAAACATTATATTTCGCCTATCAACATCATCTCTTTCAGTGAATGAGCTACAAAAGAAATGTTTTTCACTGATTTCCACGCTCAAAAGAAAATACGAAAGACAGCTCAAGAATCGACCCTCACATCACCCATTTTTATTTAGTAAAATGCAGTATTTTTTGAGCATACAACCCTCCAAAACCCAGAATTTTGGGATTTTCGACAATGCACGCATTATTTTCCAAGAGAAATATAGTGGGTTGCTGGAAGCATTATGAATAGTGCAGAAATGATAATGTTCTTTATTTCTGGCTGGAAAAAACACAACAAGATGGGGAAAATAAGAGAAAGTAGTGTTATGATATGATGATGACGATGAGAGAGAGGATGAACAGGCCTCACTTTAGGAATTGCTGCATTGCTGCTTTTACGAGCATCATCATCATCATCACTTCCCTTTTTATTACCCTCGCTCTCTCTTTTTCTCTATTTCCCTAGACAAGTTGTATTTTGTAAGGAATATTGTTGAGGGGTGCCGTTCGATGCTGTGATATTTGCTGGAATGAATGTTGCCTTTTTTCTACATTTTGACACGCTTTGTAGCTCTTTTATTTACAAGCGTTGCTTTTCCCTTGCCAATATCGAGTTGTTGCCAATCTATAAACTGGTGGCTTTTATACGTATTTTGAAGATGTATGAAGGTTGCGAGATGACGATTGTTTTCAAAGTATTTTTCATTATTTAACAAGTTTTTATTTTTTAAACCAACTTCAAGATTTTTCCGCGCTTTTTTAAAAATTTTACATCTGCCAATAACAACTGCCAAAATATTGTCAATATTGTACAACGCAAAGAAATTGTTTCAAATTTCGTTTTGGTGGATTCATTTCCCGCGCGCTATCTGCATTAATAAAACGTCAAGGATAACTGTGAGAGGAGAACGGAAGTGATCATGTATAATATCATGCTATTGCATCAAAAGTCATTTTCGCACATCATCCCAACCTTATCACTTTGTATTTGATATGAAAGGAAGAAAATTGGATTAAAGCTATGTATAAAGCGAAAATTATGTAACATCTGTTTCTCTAGTGTTTAATATAGATATGTAAAAGAACAATTTTTTATGAGATTACGTAATATTTTAGTAGATATGTACATTTTTTAGGAAATCACTTGGGAGACTAGTTTTTTGTTCGGAGAAGGTTGTTTTGTGAAGGAGGTTAGAAAGGAGGCAATTTATTTTTTGGGAAGGGATGGTTTCTTGAGAAAGCAATGATGATATGGCAGTGGTGACAAAGTGTAATATCAACTTTTTTGTTTTTACTTTTCTCGTTTTGTTGGCAGTTTTATTGGGATTTGTTGTTCTCGGCTAATATGCGTGTGTGGTTGGGATGGTGATTGTGAGTGTTGTTGAAAGGTATTGGAATATTCATGGAGAATGGGCATGCCGGGGACAAGGCGGAAGTGGAAAGCAAGAAAGTCACTAGCTAGAACGCATTAGGAATTGTATAATGAAAAGAGAAAATTGAGAAACGTAGGAGTGAATTTAATAGGTTTAGCAAAGAAATGTTATCTGTTTAGATTGGAAATCACAAAGTGGGGACGAAACAAGGAAATTTACAAGGAAATTTTGCTTTTCTACAAGTTCTTGTAAATTGACTGGGTTCGCTTTTTTTGCAAGTTTAACAAAGACATTCAAGTTTCCCGCTGTGGAGAAGGTGGTTGGAGAACGGTGAAAATTAAGTGAAAGGAAGAAAAGGAGGAAGACAGTTGCGGTTTTTCACAGAGAGTATTTGTTAAAGGAAAATATGTTGATTTTGTTTTCATTTACTTATTTTCCCCTCCTCCTTTCTCCACTTGGAACATGCACAAGTTTTGAATTGGAAAATTTTAAATTGGTTTGTGCTATTTTAAAAAATAATGCAAATTTATATTTTAAAGCTGAAAGCCGCATGAATAAGTTGTATTTTGCACCGTAATTCCTGTAATTGTAACCCAGTCTCAATTGCAGTTGAAAGAAAAGCCTAACAGTTGAAGTGGGAGCTTTAAAATTGAATCTGGGGCTTATTTAATGTAGCCCAGGCTTCAAATAAGTTGTCTAGAGGTTTTTTTTACAGAGCTTTGTTTAGTAATGTAGGAAATACGGTAGAATTTGTTATTTGCTCGTTTGCTGACTGCACAAAACGAGGAAATTGAACTTTCCAGTTGTTTGCCGTTATCAGTTGGTTTAATCAGACGATTTGCTTGTCTCCTCTCCGTTTCATTTATTAGCTTTTGCTCACTCAACCGTACTGTGTGAGTCCTCGTGTTAGTTTTTTTCTAACGATGTGACGAGGAGACCGTATATTTTTCCGTAAATCATATCATTCATCATCATTATCTTACATGCAGAAAAAGGGGGGATTGAACAGCCAGGTCAACGAAATAGAAGCTAATCAGCTCGTCTTCTCGCATTTGTTGTGGCAACAATTTAATAATACCTAATCAACTAGTTTTTTTCTAAAAATCGATTATTATCCCCGAGTTTGAAACCGTGCGTAGCTAAAAAAGAGAATGGAAATTGAGTAGAAAGAATGTAGCGATGATAAATCAGAAAGAGCAAAGAAAAGAAATGTGTCATGTTTCAAGATTATAAAAGAACTACATCACATACTTGTTAATAAATTATTTTGTTTTTTGACTAGAAAATTGCGTGATCTTATTTCCTGCTGGAATAGTACAACAGCTTTTCTCTTGTTGCTTCGCAGACGACAATAAGGAAGAAAAATGTGTTTGGAGAAAGTTATTTTTTTTAGATAGGTGGTTCGGTGGTGTGTGAAAGTGTAGAAAAGGTTCAGGGGAAAAACCTTCTAAATAATATTTCAGTTTTAAAATGGTTTATTAAACAGGAGAAAAGAGGCTATCAAAAATAGAGCAAATGGGAAATGCTATTTTATTGTACGAGGTTTAAATTATGTTTATTTACTCTCTCTCTAAATTCAAGTTCATTTATAGCAGCAAATACATTACGCTCACAGTTGGACACGCGAATATAAAATAAATTTTAATTATTTTCTCGCTAAAAGCTTGTGGTCAAAACTGCATGAATTCTCTACACAATTTATAGAGTTCTCTTCGAAATCAATTTGCATATTTACGTAATGACTCACAGACACACTCCAAATGTTTTTCATTCCCCAGTGGGAATGTTTTTATAACGTTGTAATAAAAACAAACTTGTTTTCCCTGCATTATAATATTATTATTACCTGCTCAATTTCCAGGTAATCCTTGGATTTAAATATGATGAGTGTGCGCTCCCATTTTTAAATTTGGGGCATATTTTGAAACAGGGTAAATAATTTTGTAGTTTGCTGGGTTAATCAAAACAACATTTGGAAAGATTTCAGGTAGAAAATTGAGATGATTTGAAATACCTGAGGTAAATGATAAATGCCAGGTGGTATGATGATGATAATGCTCTGAGAAAATGGAGAAAAAAATACCGTTGTTTCAACCGGGGTTATTATCGTAAGCAATAATAATTCCGAAAGTTTTTTTTAGTGAAAGGGAGAACTGTGCTCGTTACGGGAATGAAAATCATTTCCATATTTAACTTCGCAATCAACCCGTCACTTCGAGAAAACAAGTCTTCATTGTCGTGGAAGGGAAGTTCATAAAATTTTCTGGAGGGAGGGAAAGGGATGGAAATGGGAAGAAAGAGGAGTTTTTGGGTGAATACCATTCAAATGTAAATGAAACAAATATTTCTTTGAATAAAGTGGGGATCAAAAAAGGGAGAATAAAAGGGAGAGAAGGAGATTTACGGAGTTTATGTGTTCTTGAAATGAAAACAGGTTTTTGTAGTTTGAAACAGGGATTTTGTTAAGATGATTCCGTGAGCTTTTTAGAAATGAACAAGTTGAGCTGGATTTGAATATTTAAATAATTTATTTAAAATAAGTTGTTTTGTTTTTTAGCTGCCGGGAACAGTAAACAATTGACATTTGACGAGGTGTACAACCAGTCAAGCCCAACAAATTGTACTGTGTACTGTGGTGGTATTTCAAATGGACTTTCTGAAGAGTTGATGCAAAAAACTTTCTCACCCTTTGGTCAGATCCAGGAGGTGCGAGTGTTCAAAGACAAAGGATATGCTTTCATAAGGTAACCCCACACTTTGGATGTAATTTAATAAATGCATTTTATAATTATGTAATATTTAATTTTAATGTTTTTATTTAATTCAGATTCGCAACAAAGGAGTCAGCAACGCATGCCATTGTAGCAGTACACAACACGGAAATCAATGGACAAACAGTGAAATGTTCGTGGGGAAAGGAGGCTGGTGATCCTGCCAATGCATCAGGCCAAGTATCAACTGTAAGTGTAAAGGAAATTAAATTTTAAAGTTAGTTTTAATTGTTTGTTTGGTGATTTTAATTAAGTTTTTGTATATTTGAAATTACAGCAGCAACAGTACGGTTACGGTTCAGCAGCAGCGGTTGCAGCGGGTGCACAATATCCCTATTATGGACAACAGATGGGCTACTGGTATCCTCAAGGCTACCCTGCGGCCGCCACGGCGCAAATGCAAAATCAATTTTTGCAAGGAATGCAGGGATACTCGTACGGAAATTTTGGATATCAGCAGGGTTATATGGGGTGAATATCCTACAGTAAATGTAGGAACTGGGGCAAAAATTATTTCTTAAATGGATTTGTTTGGTTATTTTTATTTCGCAGGAATGTCGGAGCTATGCAAGGAGTGGCAAGCACTTGGGGCCAAGGGATGACTTCTGCAACACAACAAGTTGCGGGAGCCACGGCACAAAATGCTGCTGCTGTTGCAGCCGCCGCTATTCAACAACCTGCAGCCGGGACCGCAGCTGGGATGATGGCCGCTACTCCGTACACAATGCCACAGTTTCAGGTGTAAATAATAACAAAATGCAAAAACAAACGAATCTGCAAGAAGACAGAGAATAAAAATATTTCTTACAAAAACTATTAAAACTTCGCCAACTTAAGAAACGATGTACGATTTTTTAAATAAAGTTGAATGCATCATTGAAAATTAATTATTGGAATTCATTGATTGAATTCAATTTTTCTACTGTTTTTGTTCCCGCAGTAAAAGAAAAAGTAAAATGGAGAGGTTAAGTTAATTATAATTATAGATAGGATTTTCTGAGTTGTTGGGATTGTGTGTGCAAAACCAATGTTAAAAGTTAAGTAGGATTTAAATTGTAAATATAAAAATGGGGTAGTGAGCGGATAAAAGGCAAAAATGTTGTTTTTAAGAAAAACTATTTCATTTTTGGCTTTTGTTTCGTAGAAACTGTTTTAGAAGGGGAGGATAGCCTATCAATAAAGCACTCTCTGATTAGCGTAGTGTTAAAAAATGAATTTTTTTGTACTTTGGTTTATGTTGACAAAGCAGTAGATGTTTAATTTCCTTTGAGTTTATCAAATATTTAATTTACAGTTGATTGGATTTTTATATAAACACTCTTTTGATTTGAACTTTCTTTTTTGAATTGCGCGCATGTGCCACATTTTTTGTTTAACAAAACGAGAAAGATTAAAAAATAAAGTATATTTAAGAAAGATAAATTAATGATTCTCTTAAAAAAGTGATGGAGCACAAGCGAGCTACAGAAGCAAAGTTATCAATCAATTTGACATAATAAGGTAATAATTTTTTACGATGAAAAACATTTAAAGAGAAACATTTAAAACGATTTGGATTTGCCAATTTTGATGAGACTAAAAAGATATTTACTGTAGCGGCAGAAGCAACGAAATCAACAAAAACTGATTGATTTTAAAAAAACCTGTTAGGCAAATTATGGCAACAAATCTAGCAAGTATTTAAGGATGATTAATTAGCTAAAATGGAGAAAAATTAAGGATAATTTTTAAATTGTAATAAAAAAGGTCGTTGTGTAATTTAAGGAAGATGAACCTGCTGCTTTGGCGCATTCTCGAAAGACATTATGGGATTTTTTGCGAAGAGCTTCCGGTTTACAAAACAAATATGGTTGTTCTTCAAAAATGTATCCATTTTTCATAAAATTTTTGTAGTTAAGGGAAAAAAGTATATTAAGAAAGAGTCTGTACATTCATGTAAATAAAGGAATGATGCTAATAATGCTAAATAAGGATTTAGTAACTAACAAAAGTTGAAATTGAAGGATTGTAAATAATAAAAGCACACTCATCCTGAATGGCTGGTCGAATTTGCACTTTTTAGTTAACGGTTTAGGATTTTTTAAGCCCCCTGCTTGTATTTATTTTGCACGTCCCTCATAAGTTCTTGCTAATTCATTTTTTGAAATGTGATTTACGTGAAATCAGTTTGTAAAAACTGTTCCTGATAAAATTGTTTTGGTTAAAATCAAGAATGGGCAAAAGACTTAAAAATCTTGTATGAACGAACTTACGCCTTATATTTTATTTCATTTGTAGTTTAGCTTTTAGTTTAGAAAGTAGATTAGCACCCTATAGGGTTACATTTAGTAGCACATTATTTTAATTTCATAATAAATCAGAAATCAACGAATTTTTGCGGATTTGCCAAACAGGATAAACGATAACTCCCCGAGAAACTTTTTTCAAATTAGATAAAAAACGTAGTTAGTTAAACCTGTTTTTATTTTGGCGGGAAGGAAAATTGACTGATTTTTTTGAATAATTTATGAAAGGTTGATTTTGGTGAATGCAGATCAGCAGGTGCAATTTTCTGAGAGGGTTTCCTTATTTGCAGAGTTCTTTTAAGTGTGAGTGTCATTGAATGATTTGTTGAGAATTAATACTCCCAGGTTTTTTACTTGTAGTAATCACGGTTAGATAATTTGGTTTTTAAAACGGTTTTCTTCTAGTATATTAATCTCTAAATAGTTAATTTTTTCACCAATATTCAAGTAATTTAGGTAAAAAATAGGTTTTTTAATTAAGAATAATTTATACAAGCAGATAGGGTTTCATCTTACTACGTAAGGTATACCTGGGGAAAGTGAGACAAGTAGATTAAAGTTGGTGTAATATTAATAAAACTAAACTATACTCAACTAATTTTTATTCGTTATGAAGGTTTGAAAAGATGAGTGTTTTAATTGTTGATGGTTCGCTGGATCTTTTTTATCATTGAACAGCGGAAATGTTTTGTTGCTATTTATTACGCAATTATTTGTTTTAAACTTTTTGCTTTTATTTTTAGAGGGAATTTAATTTTTCTTGCAAGGTTATGTGCAAAAACTGGAGATGAAAAGAGATTTGTAATAAAGGAACGGATGTAATAATAAAAGTAATAAAGTTTTAAGCAACGTGTTTTGTGTATATTTAGCGACATAAACAAAGAAGAAAGGATAAAACTGTGAATGTTTAATTAAGAAATTAGTTAAGAATTAACTGAAAACTTACCTAGAGCTCTAATGATTAAAATGAATGGTTGATTAAAATAATGTTAATGAGTTTATGATTGGTGTTTTAATATGTGTAAACGTTATGATTGGTATAAGTTAATTACTAAGATTATAATAATAAGTTAATAATTGCTTCCACTGAAGATAAAAGGATCTACAAAAAAATGTCAATTATATGAATTGTGTACTGTTATTATTAATTGTGGAGAATAACAAGAAAAAATTAAGTTAAAAGATAAGAAAAAAACCTTTTTGTGAAAGAAAAATGTACGCGACGATATATAAAAATGAATAAAAGGATTACTCAGATGTTGAGATAAAATTGTGAGAAAGAAAAAATAACGAGTTGAGATTTTTAATTAATATTCACCATTTATTCTTATCAGGTGCTATTTTTAATGACAGCATTCATTAAATAAATTAATTTTTGAGATCTGGCGTACACTTGCGGTTCTGGAACAAAGATTAAATAACATTTCATCAAAAAATTATTAAACACTGGGCTAAAGGAATTAGTTTACGTTTGTTGGTTGACTTGTAAAGTGATTTCTTTGCGAATTCTTACAAATTTTTTGAATTATGGACTGATTTGCTTCCAGGAAAATGAAGTTAATTAAAACAGCTTTGGCAACTTTTTTGGTTCAGGTCTTCCTCGTGAAGTTGATTTTATGCGGGGATGCCCCCGTCATTGAACTTCTTAACGGGAAGGTGAAAGGGGAAGAAAAGGAGTCCCGAGACGATCGGGATTTTTACACGTACAGAGGAATCCCTTATGCAAAACCGCCAGTTGGAAACTTACGATTTGAAGTAATAAATATTATCATTTGCATTTGGAATACTTTTACGAGGTTAAATTATTTTAGGCTCCACAAAAACCCGACAACTGGACTGGCGTTCTAGACGGAGAAGAATACGGAAAGAAGTGTATTCAATGGAGTACCTATGAAAAGGAAGTGGATGGAAATGAAGATTGTTTATTTGTTAATGTCTTCACGCCAAAAATTGGCGACGGGATTAGCAAAAGGCTTCTTCCTGTGCTTGTTTACATTCACGGCGGGGAATTTATGACTGGAACTTCGGAAATTTACAGAGGGCATTACTTCATGGACAATGATGTTGTCTTGGCAACTTTTAATTACCGTTTAGGAGCGTTTGGTTAGCTAAAAAATTAAATAGTTGTTAATTTTTTAGATTTTTATCGATTTTGATATTTTAAGGATTTTTAAGCACTGACGATGAAGTTGCTAACGGGAATGCCGGACTTAAAGACATGGTCTTTGCTTTGCAATGGGTGCAAGAAAACATTCGAAAATTTGGAGGGGATCCGAAAAAAGTGACTTTATTCGGTCAAGGAAGTGGTTCAATTGCTGTGCATCTTTTAATGCTTTCTCCAATGGGGAAAGGACTTTTTAAAAAAGCAATTTCTCAAAGTGGCACCGCCCTCAATCCCAACTCCATTCAAACCCGGCCTTTGGAAGCGGCTCAGAGATTGGCAAGGAAACTTAAGTGCGATTCTGTAATTAACAAAAAAGAAAATACTACCGGAGAAGTTACTTTGGAGGATGTGTTGAGTAACTCAACCGTACTTGTGGAATGTTTGAAATCTGTAAAAGCGAAAAAGATTGCGGAGGTCCATGAAGAAGCGTTTGTAAGTTCAAAAAATATGTATTTAGTTAAGGGTTAAATATGAAGTTAATTAACTTTAATTAGGGACCGTTTCGTGATCCGTTGTCTTTGTTCATCCCGTCAATTGAAAGAGCCCAGAGGCATTATAATGACACGAGTGAGCTACCATTTATTACAGAACATCCTTACTCCGTTATGCTGTCCGGTCGTCAAGCGAAAATCCCTTGGATGGTCGGGTTCAATGTTCAAGAAGGATTGAAAACGACTGGAGGTTTGTGCAAATAATTTATATACTTTGTAATTATAATTAAATATTTAATTAACTTTGCAGTTATATTAAATGAACAGTCAATGGTAAGCTTCCTCGAAGACAACTGGGACGAGGTTTCACCACAGATGCTGAGCTATCCCCGATCTCGCACGGATTTAACAAAGCGGATTAAAAAGTTTTATTTATCTTCGAAAGATTACGAATTTGAGAGTGATACAACTGCAAATCCGCATGTGCATCCTCTCCCTCCTCAGCCGCCATCTGGATCAAATAGAAATGGAACTGCTTCATCAACGCTTTACCCAACTTTGCCAACTACAACTCCACCCTCACCTTATGCAATTTATGAGGCAGAGGATCCCACAATTAGCTTTGAAGAGCAGTTTAAAAGCTTTACGAATATGTTTACGGATAGAAACTTGGTTTGGCCTTTGTTTGAAGCTGTGCAATTGCAAAAGGGAGGGCCAATTTATATTTATGAAAACATGTATGAAGGACAACACACTCTGTTAGATGTCTACACTGGAAAGTCCAAAGAGCCTGCTCCAGCTATGAAAAAAGTTAAAAATTGGTTTAAAACGAATATTTTAGGGAGAAAGATACAAGCCCCGAAGCATTTAGGGGTTTGTCACGGAGATGAGCTTCCATTACTTTTTAAATACCCGGATTTAAAAATTAAAGAGAATACGAAGGACTATCCGGCTAGTAAAGAATTGGTTAAGACTTGGGTTCAGTTTGCTTCAAATGAGTGAGTTCCCACTAAACATAATTTAATTTGCATGAATTAAACTGCAGATTAATTAAAACTTTTGTTTTTCTTTTTAGCAATCAACTAACTTACAGAAATATAACTTGGACACCTGTTTCTGGCACTTCTTATGCAGACTACCGTTCAATGCGTTTTCATACGGTTCCCGAACTGTCTGGAATGAAGGAGATGAGCGAGTCGCTGAAATCGAGATTAGCATTTTGGAAGAAATTGGAGTATATGCCGCTTTTCAACCAATAATATATTCAAGATAATTACAATCATAACGATTAGAATTTACTTTCAGTTGTGTGTATTAGGCAATGCGCGTATAAATAGTACCAAATTAAAGTATTCTACTGCTGTTTCCATGAACGACCCAAAGTTAAATCGTATGGTGGACCATTCAATAAATAATATATTTTAAGGAAAATGCTTTTTTCGAAACATGTAAAGATTAAATTATGAGAAACATTAAAAATTAGATGAATCCTTAGTAAAAAAGAAATTCTAGAGTATTTACATGACGATTATTTATTCGAGAAATATATCGCGAGAAAAATATAAAATTAATTACAAAATTAGTGAGTGCGAGTTTTGTTGTTGTACATGCCATAAAATAATACATTTTTTACTTAACCCTAAATCTTATTTGGAAAAACCTAGGATTAGTAAAAGCAAGCTAACAATAATCAAAATCTGTAATTCATAAAGTAAAGCTAACATTGCAATCGTATTTCTTAAAATCAGTTATTTCTTCATTGTTACTTTAAAGCAAAACGGACAAATCATTACAGTTTAGAGTTAAAGTTGAATATTTTTATTTGAATTACACTACAATTCAAACCTCATCATCAATACTTTTCCTCTAGGTAAGCACTATTTACTACATCAGATTTTATACAATGCTCTGTAAGAAATCTAATTTTTGGGCAACAAATATGTAAGCGATTCAAAATAGGTTGAAATGGGTTTAAAATATTTTAATTTTGGCAAATTAAGCTACCAATTTGGTTTAAAGCTGAATATAATGTTAAGAGGATTGTTACAAGTTTGTTTTATCTCGTTTGTATCCATTTTTCAATAGCTTGCTTTCGGCAAAAGTGTCTTTTATGTAAAAAGAAACGTTGGTTTTTAGGCTTGCTTTAAAAGTTGTATGTAGCATGAAAACGCATAAAAAGTGCCACAGAGAAGATATAAAGTGAGGAAAAGCAAGCTCTGGAATAGCCATAGTGGCCTATTCAATCATTCTCTGCATCATCAGCACCAGCAACGCGTTTAGGTTAGAAAAGTGCCATCATCATCATTCAGAAAAACTTTCGTTCGGCATTGTTCGTTGTTGTAAATTCGGCTTTCTATCTTGCTTTCTCCAAATAGGTGAGGTTTTTGGGTTTGTTGCTGCTCTTGGAATTTTTGCTTGAAACGGTGTTCTTTTTTCATTTTCCAAACTTTCCCATTAATCATCTCCAGACTCATCGTAATAATCATTATTATCGCTTTCAAAATGTACTCTTTACATGCATTCCTTTCGTGCTGGTTTATAATTTAAAAATGTTGAAATGAATGTATTTTAGAAACAAACCTGCTGCCGTCGTAAACCACCTAAATAAATTACTCAACGGGAAGTGACCATCATTGTAGCTCTTCTGAATATCTCTTTTTTGTTTACTCCAATTTTGTAAAAACGTGGAATATGAATGCCTAAATGCGTCTTTCATTAGCCTATTTGATTCTCATTACAATCTCATAATTGTAGAAAAGCTATTGTAAAATTTAGTTTTTACAATGATTATCTAAAATAAGCTTCTTTTCCTTATTTTTATTCAACTTTTTGATACTCTTTAGTATTCTCATTTTTAGGAGGGTTGTAGTGTTTTGTACCATTTGTTACTATTCTTCTGACATTCCTTTTTTCCTGATGCTTCCTCTATTATCGTGACTGTAGCGCTGTATGATTATGATGAAGACTGTGAATAAGTGCAAGGAAATGCACGAGAAGGAAATAACTTTTTATTCCAACATCTTCTTTTCATCTTTCAAATATGGGAAAAACGGGAGGATGAGCTTTCCCATATAATTTTAGGGAAACCAGTGCAAGCTGAAAAAAAGCTCTCATTTCTTATTCTTGTCTTCATCTTTACAATCCGAGTCTTCTCTACTACAAGGAATATAATTTCAATGCGATTTTCTTATAGGAAAGCCCAAAAGGGAAAATGAGCTTTTCTTTCTCTGCTTTTCCCATTCTCCCCTCACAATGACTAGGGGTTCTCTATGGCTAGGCTTTTCCTCAGTTGTTGAGAGAAAGGAGGAACTCATACCTGATTTCTAAAATGTAGAGTGGGGAGAACAAAAATACATGAACCTTTCACATTTTTTCCCTCAGTCTTCTTCCTCAACTCACTTACATTAGTACTGCGTTTTCGTTCCTTGCACACTTTAATCTTTTCCATTTGTTTTCTCTGAGTCAGGTGGTTCGTTACTGACAATTTTTTGTAGTGGGTGAACATAATGATGATTATTTACAAAGTTTGTACAACCATCTGATATTGTTATTCAGCAAAATTCTCAGTGAAAGTGAGTGGAAGGAATATCAAAAGGGAAAAGGTTTTTTTCTTGGTTGTGAAAGTGAATCGTGACATGCCAAATCCAGACTGAATTTAAAAGAATATCCTGTTTCATATTTAATTTCATGATTTCGTTGAACATTTTTCCTACTCTTGGGGCTGTTGTTGTGACCTAATATTTCCGCTCAAAAAAACCTTCCAAAATAACTTTCTGGATTTAAACGACAGTTGAAATTTGCCTGTCTTCCGCGATACATGAAAAATTACAAAAATTTGAATAATATTGTGAACAGATATCAAATAGAAACTTTTTAAAACTTTTGCTCTATTCAATAACTATTAATATCTGCCACATGACTACAAGTAACAATTAAAATTACGCAATTTCCTTGTTGTTACGTTCATTTTTCATTCATCCTTTGTAATTGGATGAGCAGGTAAACTAGTAATTTATCAACCGTCAGTTAATTCTTCCCTAATCTCTGTAATCAACTTTGTTGTTGTAAAATGACTGGCGTTGTACATCATCAACTGATACTATCAAACTTTCACTGTTCTTCCTAAAAACTAGGATTCTGTGTATGTGTCTGTGCTTTTGTCATTTTGACAAGGAAATTGCGATGAAGAACAGGTTACACTTCCACTGATGATATTTTTATAGCTTTTCATTACTTTATCTTCCGCTCGTCAAAATTCGTCCCCGTCTGTAAAGATATAAAAAAACATAAAAATGTCCTTAGACGATCCCTTCATCGTTGTAAAAGAGTAAGTTCTCATTTTTTTACTCTGATTTCGTTTGAAAGCTTTAAAAAATATTGATTGAGCTTTGCATGCATATCTTTTTATTCCATCGCATATGCTTTCGTGTAAGGTATCGCATTATGCAAAGTAAAAGGAGTTTTTTAGGACCCGGTCGTAAAAAAAGTTAAGAAACACCGCAGTCTTTTTTCTACAGGTTTCTTTTACTATTCCGTTTTTAAAATTGGGTTAGGGCTTGTCGTAAATACAGGAATATACTTTTGAATTTAAACAGCGCTCAAAATATTAACATATTAATCAATTTTCAAGGTATGATTGCACGAAAAGAATCTAAATTTGATTAAGAAATATTTTTATTCTAAATTACATTTTGATGAGGCTCAAAGAAAGGAAATTGATGTGCACGGGAAAATCCATCCAGACTCACACGTGAAGGTTTTGAAGGATATTTCCCCTTTTTTGATTGAGTCATATTTCATTAAAGTCACTAATGCATATGCTAATCCTGTCGGTAAAAGAAAGTACTTTTTTCCATTTCAGAGCAGCGTTCCCATCAATAACAGTATCTTATGAAAAAAACTCAAAAACAGATTTATGTTTATATTTTTGTTCTTGACAATCTTACATTTTACACAGTTTTCTCATTTTCCATGTCACTAGCTCATGTCAGCCTTTCATTTCCAAGGATTTCACTGATTAAGATTCAAGAAAAGAAGGAGTCTTTTGCATATTTAAGATTATGTTTTTTCCTACGGCATTGTCCTTACAAAAATGAAACTACAAAGGATTGGCGTCACGACTTTATCTTTTTTTCTTCAGTTTTGAAAATAAAATCATACACGGGTTTAAATCTCCCTCGATATGCATGAAAGTTTAAAAACATAATAGGCCCATTGTAACCCGTTCCCATCATCGTCACAAGTAAAATGAGGAAGTATACGTAGTGAAAGTGAAGGAGAATTTATTCTTTAGAAAGCTATTTCCTCCAAAAGTTTCCCTGCTTATGCATGCCTCGCGCCTTTATTTTACGGAGGGGAGAGAAAGACCGTTGAATTTTCCGTTGTTAGCCCAGGTTTTTATTATACGCATTCTTTCTAGTCTGTACTCCCGACTCCGGACTTGTCTCCCCTCGAAAAAAATTCCAAATGATATGAAGGTGGTTTCCCTCTTGATCGATGCTTCTAAAAGCGGGAATGATCATAGTAAAAACATCGATTTCACATCAGTGATCCTCGTATTTTTTCTTGATTATGATGAAACAACGGTTTAGCTAGAATACCTTTGCAAAAGAATAAAACTTGGATTGTTATTTTATATACGGGATGGAGAAACATGGTTTTTGCCCTGGACAAGCAAAAAAATAACCGTTTTTTATCCATTCAATTCAAGCTCACTCGTCCGCAAAGTGATTTGCGAAATAGGAAAAACACAAAATCGCCGAAGCGAATAAAAAATGCGTTTAGAAGTCAAGGCGAAAGATAAAAATGCAGACGAAATAAAAAAAGTCAGCTGTAATGGAATTTACCTAAAAAGGAAATAGGATTTATAAAGAATTTAAGAATTTGTCATCAATTTCTAAGAAATTTAAGAGATTTCTGAGAATTGCTGCAAAATTCAAATAATGATCAAGTGTAAAAAAGATGTTTACAAAATGTTTTGTTTTTCAAAGAAAAAGTCGGGGGTGAAGGATGTTGGATTTGTTGAAAAGGGTTTGAAATGTAGTATTATCATCACAGGGGTTCTTTAAAAAGTTTATTAATGGAGTTTCCCAATTTATTTTGTTTGTTTTCCTGTTTTGGCAACAGCAATCTGTTTGTATTTGATTAAATTGTTAGTGCTTTTGAATAAGCTTTATTCACGAGGAAACCACTCTCTACTAATACAACTTATATATAAAAGTTTTAACAAACCTTATTACGCAATTTCCCTTAATTTTGCATAAAAATATAGAGTTAGAACAGATGCTTTGGAATTATCATCGTCTCTACTGAATAAAGTTTCCTTTGTGTATTAATTGTACTGAGTATAGAGTATGTTTCCTCGACAGTTTGGAAACCAGGTCAGAGAAAGATGCAAAAGTTTTGCGAAAGGAAAAGGTGTTTGTAGAAAATAAAGAATTTCGTAATTTTATGTTCCACGCTAGATAATAAATATTCTATACAGGAAATAATTTAATGAAATGGCTTGGATCTCAATAGCAAAAAATTGAAAGGGGGATAATTCGGAAAGGGAAACGTTGTCAATGTCGTTTTCTGGAATGGGTTTACATTAAACAAAAAAGATATTACCGTTATAGTTATTACTTTTGTTGTTTTTTCAACACATTTGACAAAAAACTGGTAAAAAGGGAACGAATAAAGTAAATAATGCGGTTTGTTTTCTTTTTTTGCAACAAATAACAATTTTTTGGCTAACCGTTAAAGATATAATCTAGCATTTAAGGTTTAATAATGCTTTTTTGCAGGCTTATATAAAAAATGCGACAACAAAGCATAAAAAATAATTGAAATTGTTTTTTTCTTTCGTCTATTTTTGGAATTGTGCAGTGAAGTGTGCAAGGCACTGGGGCGAACTCGGGAATTGTTCCAGCACTGGTCTGAAAACTGCCAAGGGTCGAATGAAGTGTCAGAATGGGTCGCATCCCAACTTCGAAATGGACTCCGAAGTTTAGAATGGGACCTTGATGATCTCGAGGCCACACTTGCCATTGCCAAAAGACAAGGGCTCAGAGATAATAAAGAGATCTCTTCCAGACTCAATTTCATTATCAAGACTCGTCAAGAGATTCAAGTAAGTCTTTTAAAACTTAAATATTTTTAAAATTCTCGAAAGGTAACTTAATTACTACTTAAAATTCATACAAATGCCACTTTTTCATCTTCCATAAGTAAAGAAATATTAAGAACAGCTGACTCTGTTGAAAAGTTAATTTCAAATATTATTTACACGGCGGGAAATAAACGGTTTTTATTACTTTAATAGAATAATAATGAACCCGTTTAAAGTCCGAAACCGCCCACAAAAATACGGCGCCAGCTGCGTTTTTCTTTTATTCTCGCATATGCATAATGATCCAAATGCTCGTATTTTTTAAAACTTTTTTTAAAACTTGCTTAACTCTAATGAAATTCCCGGAGTTGTATAAACAAATGCAAAAAAATAACATTAGCCCTGTTAAATAAAACATGTTCATTAAGTTTCAAATGCCTATCTTAAAAATTCTTGAAAAGGAACTTTCTCCTCTAAAAGTTTTTTCAAAGAGGTTTTTTATCTTGGCATTTATTGAATAATAAATGCATTACCCTCGTCGCTTCACCTCAATGTCTGGAGAGAAGATCTATTTTTCATCCAAAGAGTCCAACGTTTATCCTTAAATTTTAGCAACTGTCTTTCTTTAAATCTCTTCGCAAGAAATCTCTCTCTGGAGAAAAAAAATGTGTATTTGAAAGTAACCACTGCAATAATACACGCTTTTTACGTAAATTGAGCTATTCCTCTATTTATCCTCTTGCCACTCTGTCAGTCAAAATAGTCGTTAAAACTTCAATTTCTCCTACAAATGATCCCTTTGGAGAAATCTCCTCTGGCTTTCTCGTTTTTCTGTGCTATTTACTTGCCGTCTTCCGAGAAAAAATACGGTAAAGTGCTTTCCAAATCTTTTTCCTATTTTTGCAATTTCCTACCTTCCGCGAATTTGTATTCAATTTGCAATTTTATCAAAAATTGGAAATTGGCTTAGGTATTTAAATAGGATTAGAGAGACGGGGGAAAGTAAGAGCTGTAGGGAAAGAAATTTAAATAAAATATTCTCCTTTCATTTCGTATTTCACATATCCTTCCATTTTCCCGTCAAAAAACCTCCGCTTTGTAAATCTAATTAGCGGAAATGTATTTTTTCTAAGCGTGCATATTTTCCCATTAAATCGTTACCGCTGGATAGCACTTTATTTTTTCTTTTTGTAGCAAAGCCGCTTCAGAAATGGAAAATCAAGGTTGGTTTTTTTCCTTTTAAAACATCCAAAGAGAAAGTAAGAGAGCCAGGGAAAGCTGGGCAAGGCGACTTGGAGAACTTTTTGCAAAAAAATAAGCCGCAGTAAATACTTTATGAAATGCAAGTAAAAAACAGCCTTCGTTGTAAAATATTCTTTCTGTTCTTGATCATTGGCGATGATTTTAACAAAGAGAAAAGGTTAAAGAGATAAAAAGAATCTACGTTTGACCTACTTACATAAAAAAGTAATTTGAGCTTGTTTAAAAGATACAAAATTTCCTATCGTACAAGCTTTTAGAAACTTGTCCTACTTTATTATCGGATCTCTCAATTCCCAAGGGAGCTTTCTTTCTTTTACTTCATTGATTTACCATTTTACAGACAATTTTTAAAGTCATGGGGATACTTGAACGGTTGAAAGTATCTGTTTTTTATATTTACCAAGTTCCAATCTGGAAGAAAATACTTGTTCTAAGGGGAACAAATATTTGTTTAGGATAAAAGGCAATTTTTCTCAGACAGTATCATATTTGAGAAATTAAATTTGAACTTTTGTTGAAAAGGTTAAATGACGTTGCTTTTTTGAAAATTACACGGGTGACGACGATGCAGGTTTTTCATGTTGATTTATGCTGGTGATGATAGTGGCGCCTTTCCAGGTGATGGTGGCACACCATTTTAAGCACAAATACACGGAGAAAGTTATACGTGTTTTTTGTTTTTTCTCCACTTTTCTTACATGTTCTGTCCTTGACAACGTATTTGATAAAAAAAGGCTTTTAACTTTACAAATTTAGTTATCAAGTGTACGAGAACAGGGCATGCTAGGCTACGTGATTGCAGAGAAGGGAGAAACCCTTTAAAGAAAAACGTGGCGGTGTATTTATTACCACCACCATCGTATAGTCATCACCTGTAAGGAAACTTTTTCTGTACATGATTGGGAATCGTTACTTTTTAAAGGGGAAAAGGAAAGGGGATATTTTATGGAGTTTTCATCACCTGAGTGAGTTCTCTTAAGTAACTCCAGGAAATAAATTGGGTTTACGCTTTTATGCTTTTCCATCTTTCCGTATCATGAAGGGAAAATGTGTCAATAAAGTAAATACGAGTTGTATTTTTGGTCGCTTTTTTGGCCATCTTTTGTTAACGAGACTTGGACAAATGGAGATAATCATCATCGTCACTCTTCCCTATACCACCACGTGCCATAACTTTTGCTATTAAACTACTCAACTGTGAGTTTACGTTTTTCCTTGAATTTTCTTTTTAACTTTGTTACCTTTTTCTTGAAAAGTTAGAAGAAAAGGTGTGAAAAATCAACTCAAGTCCTTGACTAGTTTGGCACGCAAGGAAAAAGTTTAGTGTTGTAGGCGTAAAACTCATTTGGAAAGAAAGAGTAATTTGTAAGGAAAATTAATTCAGGGAAAAAATCTGGAATTGTTTCTAAAGCAAATTTCGTAAATGTTTTTTTAATTAGTTTTACCTCCATGGCTAGACGGTTTTCACGGTAAAAGGTAAGAAAAAGTCAAATCCTGCATGTATCATAGTTTTTGCGGGGAAAACATTGACGTAAGACGCCGGTGTTGCTGAAATGTAATTCTGCCCTTTTCATTTTTTACACTGTAATAATATTGTAGCATGGTGATTTATTCGTTTTTCTAGTGAATGGAAAGAAAGCCCCGGTTTTTACCGTTTGGACAAGTTAGAAAATTTTAGCTCATTTGCATTTTTCTTTCAAATTAATAAATATTTGTGGCAAAGCTTCTCTTATCTGACGCATGTATGAGTGATTTAATTAATTTAATCACAAATTTTAAGTTCTTTGACTTTTCCTTTGCGCATTCGTACATTTTTGATCTACTTGTCCAGTTTTTACTTTTGAAAACGCATTGAAATTTTTGATTTTTATAAAGTCGGCAAGTATGAGTAGAGTACAATGGAGTGTAAAAAATTGGTAGCATGTCAAACAGCATAAAATAAAGATTTGAATTTTTGCAAGTGAATTGGAGCGTGTATTTCGGAAATTGAGAGCAAAACGCACGACACTGGCGCATTCACATGATTTACATTCACTGCAGGATTGGTGGATTGCAGAGTTCAAAAAATCGTGAGAGTTTTTCCTTTCTCTTGAAATATTTTTCATGGAGGGCAGCAGAAAGCCTTGTAAAAACAGAAGCCGGATAATAAATTGCGCTTTGAAATTTCTGCGAATATGAGGAATTTGATGAAAGGGTGAAAATAGTATGAAATGTATAAAAATTTATTAAATACGCAGAAACAAAATTTGTGTAGCCATGTGGGACAAACAAAAAATTGTTACCTTTCATGAAAATTGATATTTAACAAAAATGCTGATTTTCTGTTTTCTTTTGTTTGCAGAATATTAAAGATGAGCTGAATCTGAAACGGGAAGACTGGGACACAAGTGCGAGGCAGGTAATGGAAAAAAACTTTTTTACTTAAACTTAGAATTTTTTGGTCTACTGCACCTGCAACATTTATTCTGGAAAGGAAGAAAGCATGAGGGCTTCGGGAATTGCGAGATAAGCGACACATGATACTCTACAAAGGGATATGTTTCTATTTTCCGATTCATCTTGCTTCGTTATATTAGAAAATCAAAGCAGAAATCAACTTTGTAGCACAAAAAACCTGTGAATCTGTCGGCATCGTATGGCTTTCTTCTTGTTCAGGTGACAAAAAAGACAGGATTGGAGGTGTCCTAACGACCGGAATTTAATCGACCACACTAAAGATTAGTCGCTAAGGCTATGGGAGTTTTAATATGCTTTCCACAAAGAACTATTTTCATTAATAAATAAATAATCCAGGGAAGATCTTTTACATTGGTTTTAAACTAGGATCGATAAAGAATCGTTAAGAAAAGTAGTAACGACCTGTCGTTACTACGACAATAAACGAAATACAAACACGCTGAGAAAGGGAAAGAAATCAGTAAATGAGGGCGAATCGGATTAAAAAAGATTTACTTTTCTTTTTTGCCTCATTCTCTTACTTATTTTTTGTTACGTTGACAAAATACTTTTGATATTTACAAAGATTCTTTTCTAAAACTTTGTTTGAAAGGTGGAATTAAAAAGATTCCTTCTCTCAGATCTATTTGGGTAGCCACTGAAAAAGACGTCTTTTGTCCTCAAAGTTTTGTATTTTTCGTACTCGTCCGTCCGTCGACACACTTTTGACTTTCAACGTCCTTTCCTCTTCCTCGTAGCTTGTCATAAACTTATAAGTTTTTGAAGCAAATTGCGTCGTTTTTCACACATCAAAGCTTTCATCTAAGGCTTCCTCTTCAATTTCAACAACAATAGATTAAAAGCCTGTCTCCGCTTCAATCCGAAACTGATGCTGGAATAATGATGAGTTTTAATGAACTCTGGACATGGAAAAACAGTGCAAAAAGCTTTTACTTTTGTGTAAATATTATGATTTGGTGAATATTGTAATGTAATATTCTCAGGAAAGTAAGTGGTTCTCTAAGATAAACAAATGAGCTCACATCAGCTCATTATCCTCAAGGAAATTCAGTAAATGAGAATAAAATAATTACAGAGATAGTGCATTATTTATCTGCGGTGAATCTTTTATAGGATTTTCTATGAGAGCACTTTTCATTAAAAAGACAGCACAAAAAGTAGCTTCTGTTTTTTGAAGATTAGTTGAAAGGGAATTGGCAGTGTGTTCTCTGCAATATGCTCACCTACTTTGAAAAAAATCTGTTTTTGAACTGGGTTGGACTTGGGTCTGGTGCGGACAAACACAACTAGTTCAACAGATATTTATTAATTTAATATCGCTACTGCGAGAACATAATTGATATGAAAATATGCATCCGGTGTGGCTCATTAAATGTGGATGGATGAATTGGGAAGAGAGAGTTGGAGCGGAATGGAGGATGAGTTATGCAATTTGCCTTGAATAAAATAATATTTTCAGTGTGGGGCTAATGGATTGAAGGGAATTCCAGCATGCACACATGCCGTTTAAATGCGAATCTACATGGGCAAGTGTGCAATTAATGGATTGTAAATAAACAAGTGTACCGGGAACAAAATAGCTTTGTGCAAAATTGCAATACCGCCTACGCCAAGTGCTGTTGTGATCGTTCATTAGAGTTGGTTATTTTGCAAAAAATATCCCGCTGTGATTTCTTGTGTTTCGGCAAAAATTTGCAAAAATAAGTTTTTGAAAAGTTTTTAAGATGGTTCTTCTCTTTCAACTTTTACAGCCCGAGAGTCCTCGCTGTGGGAACAAAAAGGCCAAATATAGTAAACTCGAGAATGAAAGTCCGGAAAAGGTTGTCGTTGTTTCGTCGCCAAACACTCTTTGCGTTGAGTGTGATGAAAATGCTCTGTAAGTTTAATTATTTTGTTAAAAATTATAAAATTTATCTTCCCTGTATTTCCCTATTAAACTATCTTGTTAAAAATACTAGGATTATAACGCCACTAGTCTCATTGTATCCCAAGGTGGATTCCCAATAGAAGATAAATTATGTTTGGAAAGATGAATTTAAGTAGAAAAGTAGCTTTTTCCTTTCTTTTCAAAGTTGTTAGTGTGTCATGTGGGCATTGTCATAGTTGCTTTTTACTTTCCTTGGTTTAACTTATTTAGAAAAGGATTTTTTACCAAAAGTGCACATTTTAGTTGGAGGGTAATGCTTCACTGGGTTTTTCCATCCTGAACCACGGTTATTTTCACTTTGGTACGATAGTTTGAAAAGAAAGTTGAGATAATGGAGAAAGTAGAGGATGGAGAGGCTGATGGAATTTAAGTGTATGAAATGAGGATGAGATGTGGGATTTGAAGCCGCTCTTCTCTCTAACCTTTATCTAAATAAATAATGAACATGAAATGTTTAACCCGTATCTCTAAAAAGCTTAGACGAGAGTCTAGTTTGTTTTAATACGCTTGTGTTGTTACCTGCTTTTGTTGCAAGTTTAGATGAAGACCTTGCAGAGATAATGATAGTGCTTCTGTTAAAAAATCAAGTATTCAACTGGGAATAAAAAATATTGACTTTATGAAGCCCTTACACAGATATTATGATGATTTGATAATCGAAAGTCTACTACCGGCCTTGGAATTGAATAATTTATATTTTTTAGAATGCTGGAGGACTTTGGCCAAGAGGTAGATCTGATAGGAGGGGAAGACGGGGGAAGCCATTCTTTTTTCTGGACCAGATTTAAATACGTCCCGATGGGTAAATAAAAAAGACTTGTTATTAATTCACTTTTTTCCATGAAAATTACATGAGCAAGAAAATAATTTGAATATTTTTACAGGAAAACGAGTTTGGATCCTGCTAATGGTGCTTGTCCTGGCGTTCATCTGTTCCCTAACTAGCCTCGTCCTAGTTTTCATATACAGGAAATGATTTTACTTGATTTAGAATAATATTAAGTTACTCAAAATAAGGTTTTCCATTTTTACTTTGAATATGAAATTGTAGCTAAATCCTAATATCATCCGTTAATAACAAAAACTAACAGTTGTCATCCAATTTGTTGTTTTACAAGGTTTTAATGGAGAAATATCAGAAAAAGTCAAGTGAATTGTTAAAAAGAAAATGTCCCTCCCAAGAAACTTAAGATTAAATGAAGTTTCCAAAAATCGGATTAAAAAGCACTAATATTTTTGCTGGAACACACAAATCTGTAAATAAACGTAATTTTCTAAAGCGAAACAATATTTTTTAATATTGTTAACATTAAAGATAAGTAATTAAGTTAATGTTAACGCCGTTTTTAGTTGCCTGACCACCCCTGAATGATAACGATGCCAAAATAAAAAAATAACCACACTTATTCCAATCAATTTTAAACCATAGTGAGAGAATGAACATCCAAAATAGTTAATTTTAGGCTTAACTCAGGCAGGATTTGTACAGCTTTAAAGTTAAAGTTAATTAAGAGGTAAATCAAATTTTGTTGTGAATACCGGTTATTTTGGGAAAATGGCGTTGTGTGAAGAAGTGAAGCCAATCACTTGCCAATTTTTAAACTCTTGTTTTTAAATGATGGCCTTCTTGTTGGGGAAATAAATTAAATCAGTATAAGTCTACTGGGAATATATCAAATGCTTGAGATAATTTCAAAAACTGTTATGCAAGGTAACAAAAAATGTCCATTTAAATAACTTGTTTTCTTTAATTTTAAATACCTGTACCTAAAATATCTTTCCTTACGCAACTGCTCATTCTAAGTTTTTAAAAGTCATTTTCTACCCACTTTTTTAAACTGCTGTTAAACTAATAAAGTTGATGAAAACAATCACAGTTAAAAACTTAACGGGATTAATACAATTTTTACAACTTTGCTTTGTTATTTTTGCTAATTTTACCAATCATTACTCAAATTGTCCGCCAGTTAATGAAATTAGGGAAATTAGGGTGTTAATATAAGTAGACTGTAACTGTAGATTACTTGTGTATTTTTTAACTAAAATTAGGTGTGTAAATGCGCGTATGAAAAATGATAGTCAATATAATTGTGAAGTGATCGTGATAATAGAATTATTCAAATAGCATGTTTAACATTATTAGAGTAGTAAATGTTGTGAGTTTAATTAGGAAAAGAAGAGATCTACTAGTTTTAACTGAATAAAAACATTTTGAAATGAAATTTTATTCACAAAATGGTTTGATATCATCAACATGGTCAAAAACGTAGTTGACTTCTCTTGGATAAGCAGCCATGAGAGCGTATTTTGCAGCCATTTCTTTAGCAGCGCCTTTGGATCGTCCTAAAAAAATAAACAGACTTAATAAAATTGCCAATTAAATTGCATAAAAAGTTAGTTTACCAAATCCAACGAATTCGTTTTCTTTTTCGTGTATCTTTGCAACGTCCGCTTCTACTTTTAAAACGGCTTTCCATCCTTTAAAAGTATTTCCCCCGCGGGAAGTATCCTCACATTTTGTGAAATTGACGATGTCATTCAACTTGAATTGATTCGTTAAGAGTTTCAGTTGGTAAAGAAGGGGGATGGCGTGGAGGGTGTGGGCGGCGGAAGGTAAGTCTCTTCTTTGCTCCTCCGGCGTGGCCCCTCCGTTCTTCTTCTTTTTACTTCGTTTTGATTTAGTTGAATTGGAAGAAGAAACGTTTCCGGGAGGGTTCAATTTTGAATAGCTGTTTTGAAGAAGGTGTCTATTTTGATTGGGTAGAAGATTGGAGGACCTTTCTCTTAGATTAGCTCTGCCTGGATCATCCCCTTGGAGTAAATTCTCTTCTGAGATTAGCGGGGACTGACTGTCTGGGTAGGATTCGCCAGTTATTTCTGCAAAAAATGTTCAAATGTTTGGAAAAATTTTAAATAAATTATTTCAACATTTTACCACGATGTCCCTTTGAAGTAATTGCGTATCCTACGAGAAATCCCGTTATTAAAAGGGTAACTGCGGAGGTCACCAGTATAATTTTTTTATTTCCTTCTGTTAGTCTTCTATTTTTCACGGTTGAACAAGAACCGGGGGCATTTTCTTGAAGGTCGACTCCCGTCAGTTCGTGGTTTTCCGTTGTAACCGTTTCCATTTTAAAATACAATCACAAAGTTTTACCAAAAAATTTACAAATTCAGTACTGAAAAGAGCTACGTTTGTAAACGTTGTAGTGCATCGCAAGGATAAATTAGAACTTAACGCAGTTTAATTTTACTTTTACTCAAAAAATACGTTTTAGATTTGTTTTTTATTACGTTTTTATCGAAAATGAGCTTCCGGTTGGTCATAATTTTATACAAAAACTTTTATTATCATAAGATCACATGAATTCAGCTGCTTGCTCTTAGAAAAGTTGTCTTTAAAAATGACGAATAATGATCAGCTCCTCGCTCAGTTTGTCATTTAATTATATCACATGCGTGTTGAGCAAAATAAGATGATACCTCATGAATATGATGATGATTCAAGTTTACGAGTTTTCCTGTAGAATTTGATATGAAATTGACAAAGTTGATTAAAACTCAATGCAAAAATAAGTCTGTAATACAGGAAAATTGATTGTTTTAATTTTTATTTATATTTTATTATTTTCTGATTGAATATCTCGTAAAACTTGAATAGTAATAAACTTCTCTATAACATAAATGTATATCGTACATAGTTTATTAAATAACAGCTAAAATTAACTTTGGCAACTGTGAATACTTTTTCACGAGCAATTTATTTACCCCCATGGAAAAAAACGCCTTGTTCTTATCTATAATTTTGCATTCTTTCTTTGTGTGCACCAAACAAATGACTTTGTGTTATCTAATCTCTTGCAATGACAAATCAATAAAAAATCCAGTTTTACACAAAACATTATCTTTCGTAAACGACAGTCGTCGTACTAAAGCTTACAAATAAAAAAACGGTAACTTGGTCACGTGAAACCGAAAAACGTCACAGAGGTTGCAATCTTAGAATTTAACCTAGTCTTGAAATTACTCTTTCGCACACAATCATAATCACACATACACGCATCATTCAATCTCATTCAACAATTATTTCTACATTATTTTACGGAAAAGACTTTACAGTTTACATTTACATTTAATATTTTCATTCAAATTTAACAAAAACTACGCTCAATTCTTTGGATTCCATCGTTAACTGTATTTGAATTGCTTAAATATAATTTACAGAATTCATTGCTTCAATTACTCTACTTTCGCTTTACAATTAATACATTTCTCGGCGAGTTTACAAAGCATAATTTACAAAATGCGAAATATTTGGCGGTAAAAGCATATGTAACATAGCGCAAATACAAATCCATGTAACTTCAAAAGGTTTTAAGGAGTATTTTCTTTTAAACATTTCTAATCTAAACGATTACTACGCGTTGGGAATGTTTGAAATGATCTTTAAAACAGGAAAATATAGAAAAAATAAGGATTAGTTGAATACTTTTGCCTTTTTCAATTAATTCGTAAATGTCTACGCTTGTTTCTCTTAGAACTCTACGCACTCCAGTTTTGTCATCCAGTTCAATCAGACTCATTTCTTGTCATTTATAAAGACCCTAAAAAGATTTAATTTTTTAATCCTTGAAACAATGTATTTTTTACGATGTTTACAATTCACAACCTCTCCATTTAAAACATCCATCACAATCCACTACCTTAAATGTAATTGCCTTAGTCTTCAGTAATAATCTCTATTTGGTGACTGATCACTTGTTCTTAACAACTCACACTCTATTTTCTCTATTTTTTAACTGTATGGCCGAAAGGATTTTAATTTATTACTTTTTTTACGTATGACAAAACTTTGAAACGCAAGGTAGTGACTACTTGAGCAACTTGTTTTGTATGTTAATTTTACGTAATCAAACAGGTCGAGTATTTGCCATGAAATAAGGTTTTGAAAAAAGATTAGTATTTTAGAGCTTCAAAGTATTACTTATTGTGTAGAGTGAGGCAGGAATGAAATTTTGTAATTTATGAAAACCCACAATCAACAACACCACAACCATTACGCTCATTATCTCGAATTTCGAATACTTTCATTCATTTTGGTATTGGCTACAAATAGACATTTTTTGGCGACTAGGAAAAGAATATTTTTGGCTAAACAGGCTAAAATATCTTTTGTCTGTACAAAAGTCTTTTTAGAAAGCAATATCCGTATAAAAGATTATTTACATTCATTCTAATGTTTTAAATGCGCAAATAATATGCTTTTCGTACTTTCTCTCACACTAGCATATACACTATTTATACCTTTCATTCCATAAACTCGTAGGTTAGTATGACTAGAGGAGTAATATTAGTAGCAATTGTTTAGGCTTATAAACAGTCAAAAATTATTACAAGTATTCATTAGTAGAAACACTCATGCTTCTAATATAAGCCGTTTATAATTACTTGACTGCAACTGCAGTCACATTTTGGCGGGGTTTTTTTGTTCTTAAAAGTATATCAGCAAGTTTAACGCATGTTAAATCTATTTATTTTTTATTTGCTCTATCAAAATTGTAAAGACTTGGCCTAGTTTTTTGTGTTTGTGTATGTACGAGTGGAAATAGAATATTAAAAATTAAAAACAGGAACTAGCAGTAGTAAATAAATTGTATTACCATAAAATGTAAATATATTGCAAAGTGTTATATTTAATTAAGTCTTTGTCTGGGGCAAATACCGTTTAAGTGATTTCTCAATGTTCATCCTGTGACCTAACTTTTTAATCCCGAGTTCAAGAAGAGTTGCATTGTCAATCCGCATCAACTTTTTCCCGTCAATTGCCCTTTGTTGGAATATTGCTTTGTACTCTGGCATAAAGAGGCTGTCAAGCCAATCACACGCATCCCCTACGTTCCAGTCCATCAACGTTTTATTTCGAAACTCACGTCGGATCCGAGTTGTGTTTTGTTGTTGCGCTGCAGCTGCAGCCGCTGCCGCCGCGGCGGCTTGTTGTTGAGCAGCTTGCTGGGCTGCTTGTTGTTGGAGTAGTTGCTGATGAGCGTGAGGTACTTCGTAATGGTCTGAGCCTGGCTGCTTCTTTGGAATTGTTCCGACAATACGAGGTCCAGAACTACTTTCGTAAATATCTGAAAAACATTTAAAAGCAAGTTATATTACTGATTTTGTATGAATTGCTTTGCTTTAGAGTATTTAATTTTACCTGGAGTATAACGATGTACTGGGTGTAATTTTTCTGGAATATATTTAGTGCCACCAGCATTAGCATTCTGTGCAGAGCCAGTCTGCTGGTAATAATAGCATTTGGGATGATGCTGCTGATAAATTGCGGCAGAAGCCGGGGGTAGATTGTGGGGATGATTACATTGCTGATGTTGACCCTGTGACTGGGAGTGCATAGCTGCCTGCTGAGATTGCTGTTGTGACTGTTGTGCTTGTTGAGACTGGAGTTTGGGATTGGTTAATGTTGAATAATGTCCGTAAGCGCTACTGTTGAGCATTTGGGCTTGGCTAGCGGAATAGGTTTGATGGCGTCCAAGCGTCTGATAAGCTGGCATACTCATTGACATGAGATGCTGCTGTTGTTGTTGCTGTTGTTGTTGATGTTGTTGCTGCTGCTGCTGTTGATGATGTTGCTGTTGCTGAGCCGCTGCAGCTTGTTGTTGTTGCGCTTGGGAGTGGAGGAGCTGCGCTTGTGTACTTTGCTGAGTTTGGTACTGCTGCATGTGCTGATGGGCAAGCTGGGGATGTTGCTGGTGAAGCTGGTATTGCTGACGGGACATTGTGGGGTAACCACTGTACATTGAGGAACTGCTGGAGTGCGAGTGAGTTATCGAACGGTACATAGGAGATTGACGATTAAATGGTTGGTTTCCATCACCCCCTTGTGCTGCAGCTTGCATTGCATGTCCCTGATTAAACCTTGTGGCTTGCTCGTGTGCATCCCTAGAATCCGAGAATTCTGGAGGGGGTGCAAGGATAGGTGTTTGATTCCTGAGGCTGAATTCTGGTGGTGGTGGCACCACATTTGGAAAGTCTTGCTGCAAAGGCAAAAACAAAAGCAAAGTTAATTCTGATAAATAATTAAGTTAAAAGAAATTAAGTTAATAGTTATAATATGTACCTTTAATGCTGCCACATGCATCTGAATTAATTTCAAGCTTTCTTCAATGCTTTTCTCCGCTTGTCGATTTTGTCCCTGACCTTGACCCTGTAACTGTTGAAGCTGTCTAGCCGCCAATTGTTGCTGTTGAAGATGATACTGATGATGAAGTTGAATTTGCTGTTGATATTGATGCTCCGCTGATTTGGATCTTTGTGGTTGCAGCGTATGGTAGCCTTGGGGTTGTCCAGTTGCAGCGTTGTAAGGATAGCCGACCATTTTCTTTGGAACAGGACTTCGGCTGTCATCCGTCTCACTCTCGGTTTCCATGGGTGGTGGCAATTTCACGAGAGAGACAGCGTTTTTAGTTAAAATACCACCGGTATTTTGTCCTCCGCCAGCGTTCCGAAGAGCCGAGCTCCTTCCCAAAGTTCCGTAGTTTGGCTCATGTTGGGTTGAGTTTTGTGGACCCTTTCCAAAAGCTACGCTGTGCTGTTGCATTTGTTGCTGGTGTAGATGAGCAACACCAAGCTGAACACTTGCTGTCAGCTTTGCTGATGAAGCTGCTGCAGTAGGTACATTTTGTTGCGCTAAATTAGATACTTTGTCCAAGTGTTGATGATGATCCTTTGCGGAATCAATGTGATTTGCATGCGTTGCTTGATTAGAGTTATTAGATTGTGCTGCAGAAATTACGGTTTGTACTGAATCAGACGTAGTGGAAGCTGATGAAGGTCCGTTTTCATCTTTAAGAATCCAAGTTTTATCACTTGAGTCTTCCGAACTGTTATCCGAGTCTGGATTGACAGGAAGGCAGGTAACGTACGTTCCGCTTCCTGTGTTCCCTTCCCCGTGGGAATCATTTCCAGCTCCAGACTCCCCTTCATCTTGCCCCAGATCATTTGGAAAAGATTTTGAAGATTTCAAGTTGGATTTAACTTTCGGAATCTCATCTACACTCATGCTGTGAGACATGTGAGATTGGGATTGTCCCTGTTGACTACCTCCAGAAGTAGGTTGAGGGGAAGGTTCCGACTGGAAGGTAACCGTTTTCTCAGATTTCCTTGCCAGTCGAGGTGATTGTTTTACTTCAATTCGAATCTTGGTGGCGTCACCACCACCTCCTGCGCCTCCGGCGTTGGAAAGACTGGTTTTTAAAACGGGCTTCACCGGCTTCAGTTTATCTTTAGCTTCTTGTAAAGACTTCTGGGGGTCAAACTTCTGATCAATGTTGTTATTTATGTTGTTATTATTTGACGTTATATTACTAATTTTCTTTTCCGCTGCGTTCTTTGTACTTATGTGCATTGTGTTAGTGTCGGAATCTGGAGAGGTGACGCCTTGCTTTATACCTCCATTGGGAAGGGCATGCTCACCATCTTTCAAAGAACCCTTTTGGTTGGGTTCAGCATAGTCCCCAGATTTCCCTTCTTTCTTTCCAGGCGGTAAACTTTGAGAACGAATCTTCTTCAGTGTGCCGGTACCGGAAGCTTGGTCATTATCTCTGTACCCAATCAGCTTCAAATCATCTGGAGAAGCATATAATTTTGCACTGTCGTTTGGTTTAAAGCTTGACATGACACCGGCCCCATCATTTGGCCTTCTTCCTAAAGTCGCCGCACCATCCAACGTGGCATATTGATCTTTACTTGATTTAGAAACATCAACTTTAATAACTTGCCCGGGAGGGACAAGGTTCATAATTGTTTGTTGTTCTGCAGAACTTATCGTACACCCTGTGCTTGCTCTTCTAGGAAGAGTTTTTGACTGAACTGGTCGTAAGGGTTTAATGGTTCTATATTCTCCTTCTGGGACGATCACGGGTGTTTTTGGCGTGGTTTTTGGGGCTTCTTCACAAGTTGAGGATTCGGAGGAACCGCTCGCAGTTGAACTATCACTTTCATGACCATCTTCTTTGTTTTTCGCAGCAGCAGCGGTAGCATCTGGAGGTGGAGCTGGAAGCTTTTCAATGCTTTTCCAAGAGTTTTCATAGTTTTTATCCAGAATTCCTTGAACGGTGGGGGACACACAGGCCCAGGAGTGGCGGGGGTTAGCTCGAAGTTGATTAAGATTTTCTTGACTGAGGGATTTTGATTTTCTATCTGATGGGGAACCAGTCTTTAGCGTTGCTGCTGCTGCAGCAGCTTTTTTGCATCCTTCTAGATCTGGCGTACTGTGAAATTCCTTGTGAAGCTTGGCAAGTTCCTTCCCTTTGAATGTAGACTAAAAGAATAAAACAAGTAAAATAATTAGTATTTGCAAAAACATAAATAATAATTTAGGCAATTTATTGCAAACATACTTTTGATCGTTTCATTTCCGCCACACTTGCATAGATTTTGTGACCCGAGGCTGAGAGGATCGCACCAGGTGAGGTCCAAATAGGTTTCCCATCCGCTGTTTCTGCAGCACCATTAATTGATTTTTCAGAGAATAATTCTTGAATTTCTGAAGCAGTAATTCGACCTGAAGAAGGACGTGCACGAATGGAAGCAGTTTTAGGTTGAATACCACCATTATTACCTGTGCCGTGTCCATTGGTTCCGTTTGTTGTGGCTGCTCCTGGCGGCAGTGGGGGCTTCCCAGCTATTGAATCCACTGAACTGGATTTTGTGCTTACGTTTTCCCCAGAACTGCTCACGTGGTTAGCTCCTGCTCCTAAATCCGCCAATGCAGCCACCATGCTTTTCGCCCTTGCTCGTCCAACACTTAGACTGGTATTTGGATCACGTCTGGGAGGGGATGGTACGTTGGGTCCACTGGAACCTTTAAACGCAAAAAATTGCAACATTGAAAAGTATTTTTAATTTTAATCCAGATTGTAGACAAAATGCTTACCAGAGTATTTCCGTGGCAGTGTTGCAAAATGATATTGAGCTTTTGGTGTCCCCGTTGCATTTCCATCACATGTGAGAGAAGCTGGTGAGCCAGGCTTTGAGTTTTCTTGGGCTAGTGCAGAAGGGTACGACAAGCCAACAACTGTCATGGAAACGAGATCACCCGACTTTCTTATTAAATCCACTACGGCTTCATGAGAAAATTGTGAAACGTCTACTGCATTGATCTACAAAGTTAATAAAGTCAGGTAACATCATTGTCAATTACAAGAGGTAATTATTCTTTTGCTTTGCTATTATGTGAGTTTTACAGAAAGAATGAAATCGCCTTTTCGGAGACCAGCTCGATCTGCTACTCCATTCTCATCAACGTCGTCTAAATATTGCAAGGCTGGGAACCTGTCCGAAGGATGTAGATCCATTAAAGGGGAATCTGCTTTGGCACCTCGAAGAACAAATCCGAAACCCTTTTGTCCCCTGTGCAGTATTACCGTGTGTGGCTCTCCCCAACTGTTTAATTAAGTTTAATTAATACAATTCGCCAAAATAAGATTCAAAACGTGTAATTAGAATAGTTTCACTTACTTTACGTATATTTTCTTAATTTTAGTTGCATTAGGATTGCTCTTCCCAGGATTCTCAGATTTTTTACCAGGGTGTGACTTATGACTGGCATGGTTGCGATTTTCGTAACATTTCATACGAATTTCTTGAACACAGTTTGCAGGAAATAGCCCTACATTTCCTCTTAATGAGCCTTCCAACAAACCCGAATCTGTTGCTGAAGTGACTGCGTTTAAAAGATTCAATTATAATTCATCTTTCATTATTTTTCAATTTTAGTTTTTTTACCTTCAATTATATCTCCTTCGGCTAGTTTTAAATGCCTGGGAGCAGTTGGCGTGTAATTTTCAACGCACACAACCATCATTCCAGGTAAAACTAAAGATGGATCTGTTGGAGTAGCATCGTAACTAGAACCGCTTCCGCCGCTGTTGCAAGTTCCAACCCCGGAACTGTCACTGGTTATGTCGCTGTGGTCAAGACTTTTATCTAGTTGGATTTTGAAACAAAATTTTAGGTATTCGTTTTATATTTTAAATTTACACTGGTTATAGTACAATTGTACAAATTTACACTCCATTCTTACAATGAAAAGATAATTGCATTTTTACTATATAGGATGAACTGTCATGCTTTGATACAAAATAAAGTTCGCTTCTCTGCTGTGTTCATAGCATCTGATTGGCTGTCAGCCATTCAAATGCT